>JAJOOJ010063598.1:0-63441 GCA_029582625.1 Solanum boliviense
ATATATATATATATCAAAATATGAGCTCTAATACAATAATTTTTCGATGAAGAGATTTCACTTAACACCCCTTCGATAAGGGTGTGTCCATGCCTGTATATATTTATCTTTTGTAGAGTAGAAGTACAAGCCGACTAATGAGGTCTCAAGAGGGTAGAAAATACATAGACATATATTTTTTCATAAATAGATTGAACATTTTTTAATAAAAAGGAAGAAAAGGACGATGTATATATTTATCTTTCGTAGAGTAGAAGTATAATCCAATAAATGAGGTCTCAAGAGGGTAGAAAATACGTAGACATATATTTCTTCGTAAATAGGTTGAACATTTTTTTAAAAAAAAAAAAAAAAGAAGAAAAAAAAAAGAAGTTCAGATATGTGGGGAACACATGACTTAACCACGAAATATATATATATATCAAAATATGAGCTCTAATACAATAATTTTTCGATGAAGAGATTTCACTTAACACCCCTTCGATAAGGGTGTGTCCATGCCTGTATATATTTATCTTTTGTAGAGTAGAAGTACAAGCCGACTAATGAGGTCTCAAGAGGGTAGAAAATACATAGACATATATTTTTTCATAAATAGATTGAACATTTTTTAATAAAAAGGAAGAAAAGGACGATGTATATATTTATCTTTCGTAGAGTAGAAGTATAATCCAATAAATGAGGTCTCAAGAGGGTAGAAAATACGTAGACATATATTTCTTCGTAAATAGGTTGAACATTTTTTTTTTTTAAAAAAAAAAAAGAAGAAAAAAAAAAAGAAGTTCAGATATGTGGGGGCATTCCGAGAATCGAACTCGGGACCTCTCGCACCCAAAGCGAGAATCATACCACTAGACCAAATGCCCTCATGTTTTTATTATCACATATGTTCCAATATATACTACTCGTTTGACTGTGAGTTGATCAACTTTAAAATAATCACATTACCAAAATTAAGGATAAGATAGTAACATACTTTTTATTTTTTAAAAGATATCTGTTTTTATGATGAATATGTTATCACAATGACAGAATTAGGATTCCTTTTGAATTTTATGATGTCTCTTTTAAGTGGTAATAATTAGGTCCTAAATTTAATATTTATATATTTTTATGAATTTATTAATATCAATATATTACATGTATAAAATTTAGGGGAACTTTCCCTTATAGCCTCTTAAAAATAATTTAATTATGCTCCATAGCTATAGTTTGCTAATTATGATTCATAGCTACAAGTTAGAGGGAGGAGAGAGGTGAGCGAGATTGGGAGAGGAAGTAGAGAGGCGAGCGAGAGAGGGCAGAGAGACAAATTGTATATGTATATCTGTCGAATGTATATATGTAACTGACATACATATTTATTTGTATATCTGACGGGTGAGATCAGGAGAGGCAAGCGAGATTAGAAAGGGAAGAGAGAGGCGAGCGAGAGAGGACAGAGAGTGAAGAGAGATGAACTGTATATGCATACATGTTAGATAAGTGTATATATGTAACTGGTATACAAATGTATTTGTATATTTGGCGAGCGAGATAGGGAGAGGGAGAGGGAGGAGAGAGGCGAGCGATATTGGGAGAGGGAGGAGAAAGTGGAGAGAGACTAATTGTATTTGTATATATGTCATATAATTATATATGTATATGTATGATTTGTATTTGTATATGTATAAAAGAGGCGAGAGAGGAGAGAAATGACGTAATTACCGTTAAAATTAAGTTGTGAATCGTAATTAATTGAAACTATAGCTATGTTAACTAATTAATTAGTATATATTTATTTTTTCACGTAATTTTTTAATAATTTATTAAATTCAACTAAATTCACACACAAATTACTAGCTCCCGTTCTGTGCGACAAAGTTTTAAAAGATATAAGCCAGTATAAACACGAATAAGAGAGAAGCTGCACAGATACACACACATAGGAGAATAAAACTTTTGGAAGATAAAGCTATAAAAAATAAATACTTTCATAATATGGATTAGAACAACAAAAGTGTCGTTCTATTCCATGAGTTGGGTACTTTTAAATAATGTGAAAAACTGTTATCAACGTGGTGCTACAAAAAGTAAATATTTCTCCATCATTAACAAAATATACGAAATTCTAGTTCTAAAAATAATTTTTTTATCAATAAACACAATAAATTCTTTCTGAACTTTCAATATCATAAATTTGAATTTATTAGTGGTATCAATAATTTTATAGCTTGAATATAAATTAATCAGTCAATAAATTTCACATACCAAATTATTAGTGAGCTATAAAATTCTTTATGAAATTTCATGTGCTTTTGCTTCACATATAAGAAATGAAAAGGTGTGTCGATAAGTATTCCAACTATATTTTTAATAGTGCATATCTTCACCTTTTTTTTCACTCTCTTTCCACCTACTCTCCATTCAAAATTGAGTTCACTTTTAAACAATAAAAAAAAATGTTTTCAACTATTTTTTTTCCCCAACCATGATACAAAAAGATCAATTATTCAACTTCCTATTTGAGATTGTTCTAAAATGCTCTATCATTAAGAAAAGTTTCGTTACTCATTCTTTTACTTACTAACTAAAGATTATAAATAAACGCTCCCTCAAAAAGCTTGACAAGAGCAACACTTTCTTTCTCTCTTTTTTATAAACAAATCACTTTCTAAATTACAAGTAAAATTTAAATACGTACTCAATCCTAATAAATAAGGAGAACGATGTAAAAGTTTAGTGACCCGTTTGACCCTAAATCTTTATTCATTGCAAAATAAGTTTCGCTTTATTTAAAAATCAATATGTATTCGATAACTAAGAAAATTTTAAAATAAACTTAACCAAGTTTATTTCAAATTTGAAAAAAATAATATGTTAATATATTCAAACATGAATATTGTTTCAAATATTTTTTCTTACCGAAAATATAATTAAACATAATTTTATTTTCATCTCCAACCCTACAAATTTCAAATAAAATGAAAAATATTTAAATTTATAACCAAATGCCAATTGATAAGACTTCCTTTCTAAATCTGAAAGAAGCTAGGACTCTTTCGGCAGGATTTGATTCATTTGAGTCGAGATCTTTCAAAAAGGACATATGGTAATGTTCACATATACTCTACTCTTTTTAGATCCTATTTAATGATAATTTATGGGATATGTTATTATTGTTAGTATTCTTTCTATTTCATTTCACTTGGTCTCAACTCTCAAGGCTATAAATATATGTTTCATTTTACTTTTCCCGTTTAACAAATCATGATAGATTTATTATCCCTAAATAATAACGAAGTTAGAAATTTCGTTAGGGACATCCAATATACATACATATATGAAAATAATATAATTATTGAAACTAGCTTACTACATATATATCTAAGTAGGCGTTTGGCCATGAGATACCATATCATGATATGGTATCGTGAGATGGAATCAACGTTTGGACATGCGATTTTACGCTGATTCCATCTCATGATTTCATATCATGAGATGTGATTCCACATTCTCCAAAAACCATGATATGGAATTATATGGGAATTCCATATCATGATTTGAGATATTTTAATACAAAAATTGATCCACGAGTTTATATTTTGTAAAAACAACCCCACATTTATAACTACTAATCATTTATTTCATATGTAAATAAAATTTATAATCACATCATTACTTTTTAAAATTTATTATTCTAACCAACATATAATCACTTTAACTCACACCAATCGATTGTTGAGTAATAAATTTGTTCTGTTCATTCACACTAACCGATGATAGTCAATGCTCGGCAAGTGAAACTTTTCATCATTCACTTGAAACAATTAACCGGCATGTTAAAATAGTTGCTGAGGCAATTAGCAAGATGACACCAACATTTATACAACCAAAAAATATGACAAGTATACATTCCAAAATTCGACATAATACTCGATTTTGGCCTTGGTTTAAGATAAAATTTCAAACACATTAATAAATTTATTTTATGGCCTTAATAAGTGCACATTTATATTTTATGTGTACGTTATTAGTATTTAGTTACATATTTCCTATCAACTTTGTTTAAAGAGATAATATTTATTTTATGACTTTGCATTGTCTTGAAAACATTATTTTTATTACTCTTACAAACGTTATTTTTATGAAGTGCATTCTATAATGCTTCCAATTTATTTTATGTTCACTAAACTAATATTGACGTATTTTTTATTTGGTAGGATTGTGTTGGTGCGATTGATGGAACATATATAGAAGGGGAGGTTCCTAAAGCGGTGCAACAAGCATTTCATAATCGCAAAGGAAGAACATCACAAAATGTCTTTTGTGCTTGTGATTTTGATATGCGATTTACCTTTGTTGTTGGTTGGGAAGGTACTACACATGATAGTAAGGTACTTGAGAATGCACTTGTTGAACCAACATCACAATTTCCATTTCCTCCACATGGTAACTTTAAATTACATCCTTAGAATAAATATTATTTATTTACACAAAGCTGTCTCATTTATGTCACACATGCTTTTAGTAATTTTTTATTAAATGTTTATTGGTAGATAAATATTATGTTGTTGATGCTTATTTTTGAAACACACAAGGATTTTTAGCTCCATACAAAGGACTACGCTATCATTTGCAAGATTACCGAGGAAGTGAAAGAGAGCCTCAAAATGCCATCGAATTGTTTAATTATAGGCATTCATCTATGCGCAATGTGATTGAACACACTTTTGGAACTTGGAAAAATAGATTTATAATACTGAAACAAGGCATGAACCATTATGATATTGATACACAAATGAAAATTGTCATAACTTGTGCAGTGTTAAATAATTATTTGCGAGAATACCAAAGTACTAATGAAATATTTATGGTCTATGAGCATGAAAATATAGTTGTGGATGATATTGACCAACAAATGACTCAACGTAATAATGTTGGTTCGTCTTCTCGGTCACATGATCGAGAAATGCAAGTTTAGCGTGAGGAAATTGTTCGTACTATGTGCGAGGATTATATTAAAGACTAGTACACTACAATTTATGTTCAATTTTTTTTTATTAAATTAAAGTTAGATGAAACAATTACTTAAATGGAGAACAAAGAACTTTGTAATAATTTATTATGCTATTTATAAATTTTTGTTTATTTGATAAGATTGAATAAACAATTGGAGCTATTTTAATAATTTTACAACTTATGAGATTTTTATGTTTATGAAAAAATATATAACACAAAAATATCATATCACATGTCCAAACAAAACTTTAATTTCATCTCATGATTACATATCATCATACCGCATAATCAAACGGGCCCTTGTATATCAGATTAACATGAGTTAAATACTCCCTCCGTCCCTATTTACTTGTCCATATTTCCTTTTTTAGTTGTCCCTATTTAGTTGTCCATTTTGACAAATCAAGAAAGGACAACAAATTTTTTCCTATTATACCCTTATTTACACTTCTTGAAAATTGTATAAGTGTATGTTGTTTCCCTCCAATTTATTTCACTTTAATTCAAATAAGTGGTTGTAATTTTGAAGTGAAAAGTTGTCATAAGGGTAAAATTGTAACTTCACTGTGCTAATCATTGTTGCCTTAATCTGTGTGTCATTTCTAAAGTGGACAACTAAAAAGGGACGGAGGGAGTAATATAAAACGTAGATTATATAATTCCTCGAATATAGGGAAGAAAAAGGAGAAAGGAGAGCGTTGAGGTGGCTAAAGGAAACGGAAAAGAAATAATAGGTACTGTAGGTGGTACGTTATGGTACAATAAGGGGTGCATGCACCGGAGAATCGTAGGTTTCTTTAATAGACTGCGGACCCCACCACCAAACAAAAATTAAATATTTTATTATTTTAAAAATGCATTTATTGGAACTCGTGAAAGAAGTGGGATATAGCTGGCAAAGAGTATTAAATTAGACGTCAGTTTTTTATTATTTTAAAAATATTTTAAAATTTTGCAGTTAGGCCCGTTAATATAGACAGTGTACACGTCACTAGCAAACTGACAAACGGCGTAGGTCCCACCTAACAAACTTGCTTACGTGGCTAAATATACATGTCGGCCGTTTGGTCATCAAGGAGCGGTGTCTACGTGGCAATTATTTGGGTCCCACATTGTCACAACTGTCCGTCCTTGAGGGAATTCGGCGCCTTTTTTTATGGCTTTGGGTTTTGTGTACCAATAATTCATGGGAGAGAAAAAAAAAGAATAAGGGATTAAGACTCCCATAATGTTAGAAATGATGATTAATTATAAGGTTAGACTACCATAATGTTTTTGGTAGGTTACTGATTTTAATGTAACTACTTTTCTCTTGGGATAATTTGTTATAGCATGAAGAGAATTAGTTATTATGCACAAGATAAAATTATTAATTAACTTTATTGCCACAATATTATGCTAATGTTTACCTCATTAATGATATATATATATAATCTTGAATTAATTTCATTTGATGAAAGCCTTTATATCTTTGCTCATAAGTAAAAAGAGGATGTACATAAATTTCTTGAAACGAGTTTTGATTTTGCAATGGTTTAATTTGTTCTTACTAGGTGGTGGATGATAATTTGTTTTCTTATATGGTCTCGTGTTATTATTGTCGCTTGAACTGGCTTTAGGCTTTGTGTTAGTCACAACGTATTAGAGTTATCCACCTATTTCATGTTTCATATAATGATGGTCCTCTATATATATTATCTTGTTCATGCTCTAGTTCTCAAGCCTAAGCGTGCCGAAAGGTTTTAGTAGTCTTATACAGGGGTGGAGAGTTCATCCGAACTCCGTTTGGCGGAAAATATCACTATATATATATGGTTAAAATTAATTTTTAGATGTATATAATAGATGTTGAACCCCCTTAGACTAGTTCATATGTTTACACTTTCAGATTTTGAAACCCCTTATTGAAAATCCTGGCTCCGCCACTGGTCTTATATCAATGGATGTGCTAATAAGTTATATTATTTTACAATATTCACATTTTGAATCAAACTTTTGAAATTAAGTTAGATTCCAATTATATTTTGCTTATCATTAAAAATAAACGATAGTAAAGGAGTTCAATGAAAATAAGGGAAATGAAGACAATTACATAATTTCTCGTAGTGGAGTCTATCATTGAATTTAAGCTTTTTAAACTAGTGAAAAAACAAGGTCATGAATAAAATACTCCCTTTTTCCTTGGTAACCGATTCACATAAGGAAATTAAAGTCTAAAAAGTTCAATAATAGAATTATTTTCTCCGTTTTATTTTAGTTGGCTCCTATACCATACTATATATTCATATTACTGTTGGTATAAAATAACTACAAAAAATAGCAATCATTGTCAAATGTAGAAATCAGATCAATAGGAGTCAAGTAATATAAATGTGACAAATTATTTTGCGACAATGTGAATGCAACTCGTTATGAATGCTATAAAAGAATTAAAAGGTGTATAGACCAATTAGTAAATTTTAGGCATATGAATGATGTGGTATAGCTAAGGATTGAGGTCTAATCATAACTACAAGTGCCAAATATGATTATTTTGAACATATGCTCAACAAGCAATTGGCTATCCAAATTATAATTGTCCACACTGATTCCCTTTTGTGGTCCAAAGATATCGTCCTACATTATATATATCACATTGGAGGAGTATTAAATAAGAATTCTGTCCCAGGTATTATTATATGGAATGAGTGTACTTTAGGGGAAGAAACGTATCTTCCCATTATCTTTTGCTTTATTTATCAAACTTTGCTATTTCCTAGTTGACATTAGTTAAAAGAATCTTTTTGTGTTTCAAATTCTTGGTATACGTAACTCAACAAGATTTATATTGGTTTATTTTAGTTTAGCAAACCTCACTTGAGCAAAAGATCATTCGAAATCAAACATAACAACATATCTATTTTTACAAGGTAGAAGTAAAGTACATTCTATCAGCTCTAGATAAAAATATTGATTTATTTTAGTTTAACAAATCTCACTTGAGCAAAAGATCATTCGAAATCAACATAACAACATATCAACCTTTACAAGGTAGAAATAAAATTTGCGTACATTCTATAGGCTCTAGATTTTACTTGTGATTTCATTGGTTTGTTATTGTATTTTGATTGACCAAAATCTATAAGAGGACACGTCATCGATTCCTTCTTAGTGAAAAAATCTAATTTAATTTCGAGAAATCATTTAGTTTTAGGACAAAGGACGACCACCCAATAAATGAGTGTGTTCTTGCTAGTACATAGTAATTAATTAGGCATCTGTTTGAAATTTTCAAGCTCAAAAGGCCGAAAGTCACAAATTTCATTAGCAATCTAATTAAATTAAGATTTGAGATGGATCGCCGTTGATACCACTTTAAGTAATCAACCTTGGGTCTAACTCGTTAGTTTCATAAACAGATTCAGAATTTGAAGTTTATATGATTCATCAACATCAGAATAACAAATAATTGAGATGTATTTGACGTTGATATCATATAAAGAAACAAACATTTGGTTTAACTCATTAGGCTGAGGTAAATATGTGATTTGGAGTTAATAGACCTTGAGCTAATATATAATAATAACAAGATTTACGATAAAATATTTATATAATTTTAGCAAATTTCATTATATAAATGTAACACTTAAACGAAAACTATTGAGTTTAGATAAATTCATAAATTGAAAACTAGATATGTCTATCAATGTGAGACTGGGACTCAACACTATAAATTATACTCCCTCCGTCCCTATTTAGTTGTCCATATTTTCTCTCTTAGTTGTCCCTATTTAGTTGTCCATTTTGACAAATCAAGAAAGGACAACAATTTTTTTCCTATTATACCCTTATTTGAAGTGAAAAGTTGTCATAAATAAAGTAAATAAACTTATGAACTTCTTAGCATTGATTAGTTATTTTTGGAAGTAAATTATACTATAAGGGTAAAATTGTAACTTCACTATGTTAATCATTGTTGCCTTAATCTGTATGTCATTTCTAAAATGGACAACTAAATAGGGACGGAGGGAGTATTATACATTTATTATTTATATATTTCATGAAAGTAGACTACTATTTAAATGATGAGAAAATTGTTCTTTTCTTTTACCTTTATTTTAGTTTCACTTTTTGGTTGAAAGAGATTCATTGTATTGATGAGAAAATTGTTCTTTTCTTGAAGTAGCAGAGTATTTGGCAGGTTAAAAGCAAGAGGCCTAACTTGCTTGAGTGAGTGGATTGAGACCTGACTTTCATGTGTTTATTAAAGTTGGTAGCATCTAAACACCTTTGGTCGCACAAAAGTTACACATTTCTTCAAGCAAACCATGACTAATTTCTTCTCTTTTAATTTATATGTATCGAGAATCATACAATCGAGAAAATACAAATAAATAAAAATGAACCAAAAGTAGAGGGGAGGTAAAATGGGTAGATCACAGTAAGGTGACATGTCGCATTGTGTTATGAATATAACTAAGATGGAGGATCTGTGTGAGAAAATATTAAATTATATTTGAGACACTTGAAAGATACCTATATATAGATAGTGAAATACTCAATTAGAATTTATGCAATGACGTTGTCTCTTATTTTTGCTTAGATTAGTTCTGAAACCAGCCCCCTTTTTATCTCTGCTTCTTTTATTGAAAGATTTGTTACTAGTTTAGAGTAATTATAGTAATGTATAATTCCAATTAATCATTTCAATATAACATGGGTTCATGACACATTATGTATGTTATTTATAGGTATCCTTAATTAGATTAACAAAGCAGAATATGTAATTAAATTAAGTAATATCGTCAAATTAATGTCTAACTCACATGTATATTCAGTGTATTTTTCAGAAACTTAATTCCCTTCTTGTTGTCCAATACTTCAGATTAGTGTCTCTTAGGATTTAACAAAATAAATAAGGAATAACATATAATAAAAAGGTAAAAAAGTGTTGCTAGTGAGATTCAAACTCGAGACCACTAACTCATTCAAGGTGTTTGAAATTCATAAAAAAGGTCTAAAATCACTAGGCTACAACAACCTATTGTGTCAAAGGTGTCCAAAATATGTTATTTAATCACTTCATATATTATTTTACTTGTATATACGGTATTTCTTTTTCGACGAAAGGTGTCCAATTGGACACCCTAACTTGAATGTGCCTACGGCCCTGACCCTAACAAAGGAGCGGTAAATTTGAGCTACTTTTGTATTTCTATACCAAAAGTATAACGAAGGATAAAAATGGATTAACAAGGGGTAAATATGACATTTCCTCTTTTTTCAAAAGAATATGCTATTGGTGTATAAAGAAATTGAAAAAGAGAATGGAGGGAAATGTGCACACGTATGGCCGGGGTTTTTTTGACACGTGACAAAGGGACGGTGCGGAGTACGGCTAAAGGACAGATGAAGTAGGTCAGGAAGTCACATGTGAGCTATATTTTTTAATATATAAATATAGTGCTCCATTTATTAGATGGTAAGAATATAGACACCATGGTGTATAGGCACTGTTTTTTTCAATAAAAAAATATATTTACTTTAAATCGCAAAATTGAGGATTATATTTGCCACTCTTCCTTTTAATTTTTATTGTTTGCAACGTTCTATCACAAATTGATGAAAACGTATAATTTTGAACACGTATTGATAGGAGATAAAAATACTACAGTATAAATTATATACAGTTACATTTAAACTTGTAATCAATCTCTTGATCCATACTTTAATAGATTGCACTACAATATTAGAAGTTAGGCTATATCAGTTAGCCTACATTAGTCAAGGATTAAGATAAGTGAAACAAGTTAATATAGCACTATCAAAGAAAAAAGTAAAAGTAAAAGATACATAACTTCCAACAAAGAAAACTTATTGTAATTTCTCTTATATTATATAAGAGACCATTTGTGCTGACGTGCCTGCTTCAGTGTGTTTTGAAAAAGTATTTAAAAAGTTTATTTTTTTTGTTCTACTTTGATAGTTCGCGCTGAAGCATACACGTCTTTATCAATCTACCTGCTTCGGCGTGCTTCGTTTTTTTTAAAATTACTTTTTTTGTTCTGCTTTAATTAATTAGTGTATAATTTTTTCGAAATTATAAAATCCGTTTAGATATGACTTTTAGTATTAAATTCATATTCTTTAGTTTGTTTTATTATTTTGAATGTTGATAATATTTGTTTATATCTTGTAATTATTTTGAGTAAAAAATGAACGATCGATGATGAACAATACATTAATTATGGACATCTTAATGAACCTCTTCACAATAAATTTGTGCAAACAAAAAATAATTAACATCTTAAATATCTAAAAATCATATTAGTAAAATTTAATCAACTTTCTAAATTCTACCTATATCACATAAATTAAAATAAAAAAAAATACTAAGCTATTGAGTCTGTGCTAGCACGGGCCACCTGTGTCTATAATATAAATAAGAGCAGGGGCAGAGCCACCTTACTATTAGGGGGTTCATCCAAACCCCTTTGGCGGAAAATTATATAATTTATACATGGTTAAAATATTTTTTTAGGAATATATAGTAGATGTTGAACCCCTTCGACTACTTCGTGTGTGTATTTTTTCATATTTTGAACCCTTTTATTGAAAATTTTGTCTCCGCCACTGAATGAGAGAAGGCTAGTATAGCACTATCAATTATTAAAGAAATTAATTGTAACATTTGACAACAGATAGATTTAAGCATTTATTTTCCAACATAACAATTATGAGGAAATAAGTTAGTTAATAGTCTACTGATGTGGACTTTATTAGTAGCAGTTGAAAAAAATTGGTAAACATTACTATCAAATATAATTCACAATTATTGTGTTCATGATATCAAATTATAATAAGAAGAAGAATTACGAAATAAAAATGAAAAAATTATTTAGCTTTATAATTCAATTAATTAACGAATATCCTATAAACACAAATTGAACTCATTGTAATGGTCATAGGCTCATAGTTAAAGGAAATATAAATAAAAGGGATGAAAAGGGCCATTTAAAATAGGTCAATTTACCCTATGTTACCTCTTTGGTTCAAATATGATATTTAAAATAGGTCAATTTATCCTACGTTACCTCTTTGGTTCAAATATGATCTTCTTGTTAGTTTTTCGGGGCAAGAAGGAGCTGATTCGATGGACCAGCTTCATTCTCTCGGGAAGCTATTTAAATAGAAGGCGATACATGTCCTGATTTTTGTTCTAACTAATTCATCACGTGTCCATTTTTGTAGATTTTTTCCATGTTCTCTGACTCCAACTTAGTCAGGTAACTCAAAAATATCCTTTAACTAACTAAATAGCTCAAAAATACTTGTCTTACAAACAATACCTCCAAAAATATGAAACGATAAGTCAATATTACCCTTGAGCTAATCGAAACAAACCAATTTTAAAATAGCCTAATAACGTATATTTTACCTATCAAATTTATACATTTCAATTGATTCAAGATTAAATATACTCTATTTTTATACATCACGAGAATCAAAACAAAATTTATTCATAATATAGGGACCAAATTATTAATTTTGTGTAATGGCAATTTATGATAGATTGCTTAACCAAACGCTTGTTAGACATGTATTGGGCAAAGGTACATTCGTAAACGACAAAGGGCCCCATATTCATTGCATGAAGATGAAATGAGTTGCCTTCATTCATTTTGTGGTTCTCATTTCCCTACATTTAAAACTCATTGCTAATAGTGATAACCACTTAACTAAACACAAATGATTTTTATTGCTTTCTCTGTTCTTTTTTACTTGTGATATTTTTATTTAACGAACTAATTTTTTGAAGTTAAGTTTAACTAGAAAACTATATAAAACTACCATAAGTTGCAATCCTTTTTAAAATATTGATCAAAATTCGTATTATTTGATTCTCGAAATACAAGATGTGATAAGTAAAGTGAAACGAAGGAAAGAAAAAAAAGAATATAAGGAATTAATTTATATAATAATCGATACTCAGAGAATCATTATGACTAAATTGATTGATTATTTGAATTTCACCTTATTATCAAAAAAAAAAAAAATTGAATTTTTACGTTGTAATCTTCCTTTTCATTTCTCTATTTTTCCTACCCCTGATTAAAATAAACAAATAAAGTAAATTAGAAAGAAAGAATCATTACTCATTTTTCAGCGACACCGTATAAATTCAAGAGAAGAAAAGTTAAAACAAATAACTTCATGTCTCTTGATATGTCACTTTTTTTTTTCTAAAGTAGATTTTATTAATTTTTAATATTAAATTAAATTAATTCTATAAGATAAAGATGGTTTGGTGTACCTTTATAAGAAAGAACGTGTTGATATATTGGTCAACTTCCTTTAAACTAGATTAGCAACTCAAAGAAAATAGGGATAATAGTTTGAAAAATATTCCAACTTTGGTCGAATTTGCTATTGCAATACTAAACTTTCATGAGGACCTATTACCTCCATAGACTATTTAATACCGTATTTTAAATATATATATTTGCCCACGTGGACATAAAAAATAATGCAAAATTATAAATAGTAATGTATCCACGTGGGCACATATATACCTTTAAAATACACTATTAAATAGTTCAGGAGGTAAAAAATACAGTATTAAATAGTCTAGGGAGGTAATAGGTCCTCATGAAAGTTTAGTATCGCAACAACGAATTCGACCAAAGTTAGGATATTTTTCAGACCCTTATCCCAAGAAAATAAGGTAGAAAACATGAAAAAGAAAAAGATTGTGACTCTAATTCAAACAATCAAAAATTGATAAACAAATTGTTTATTTATAAAAATATATTTTTTGATTATTCTGACTTTTTCATAGAATACTACAATACTAAATTTAGGTCACCAGATTATTTGTTTTATTGCCAACAATTTAGCTCACTATTCTTATGCAACTTCGTAAGGGTATGGAAGGGCAAAAAAAAAGGAATATTCCGATATCACGCTTATTATTCGAGAATGCACAACAACAAATAGTAATACACAACAATTGAAATAACAATATTATCAATGAGAAGGTTATTAATTAAAAAAAAAAACTAAAAAAATCTTAAAGAATGAGATCAATTCATAAACACTTATTCTTATTTTAATAGGTTGAAATATCGTATACAAAATTCCATGACATTATTTTCTAAACTAATCATCTCAAAGAACCTCTCGGTATGATTATAATCAAATTTTCAATAGACGCAAAATTTGTTGGTCGTATAAGTTTCAGAATCATACAAAAGGCTAGACGAAGTCGTTGTTACTAGACAAAATTCTAAATTTTTTTCTTTTCTTGTTTGTAAATTAATCATCTCAATTGACTTCTTAGTCTGATTTTAATTCGATTTTCAATAACGTAAAGTTTTAAGATTGTTTAAATTTTACAATTATATTAAAGCTAGGCAATGTCGTTGTTACCCAACAAAATCTCATGACATTTCTAGTAAATTAACCACTTCAATAGGATTCTATCTTGACTTTGAATGACACAATTTTTTTTTAGGTTGTTTAAGTTTTAGATTTACATAAAAGGCTATGTAATGTTGTTGTTATCAAAATGATGAACGATTATTATCTCTTCGTTCATTTTAAAAAATCAAAAGAGTTTTACTACTTTTTTTCCATATTATCTTTAATATTTAATAATTATGTAAAATAATATCAAAATAATATATATATCTCTATGACTAAAAACTACCAGGTCAAGTAATATGAAACGGAGAAAATAAAAAAGTGAATATTATATTTATGGTAGATTAACATTCACACTTTGAAGCAATATTGTTGAAACTCCCCTCTATAAATCCGCTCATTGATTAGTCTAAGTGGAGAAACAAACTTTCGGTTACCATATAAGTTGCGTGACATGTTTTTTTCCTAAATCTAGGTAACAAACACTAATCAACCACTAATTAATTCCTTAATATCTAATCCGATCTACTTAATTAATTAATTTAAATCACAGAAAACGTTAAAGTCGGTTACGGCAGTTCAAACTGGCCGCTTCTGACTGCCACGTGTCGGTGGGCACGATGGCCGTTATGATGGGTCAGGTTTTACAGCCTGGCTTTATCACAGTATTCTGCTACACTTATTTGTCGTTTAGTGCCAGCTCATCACCACCCAAATTTATAAAAAAATTGAAATTTAAAAGCAGGAAAATATCAAAGCCCATGAAAATGCTCTCCAGCCTGTCTTTTAGTCAAAGCCCATTCACTTTCCTTATAACCGTACGTACACTTCTCTAAAATAAATAAATTAATTAATAAATTATTATTAACTTCCAAAAACGGTCGGTGAATTTAAATTTTTTATTTTTCCATAAATAATTTCATCACCAAACTACTACGTTTATTTTAGTTTTTACATGTCCATCTTAAAATATTTGCCATGATATTTAATTAATCGATACAAAATGTAAGAGAAATAATTAATATTGAGAATAAACATATTCTTTTATTTGTCCTTTCTAGATATATTTAAACTAACTAACAAAAATAGACTATTAATATAACCGAGGTGAAATGATGGATTAAAAATGAACACTCTAAAACAGTGTTTTGTAAAAGTGACAAAAGGATTATATTTAAAAAGATATAATATATACATATGATATTTAACTTGACATCATTTTGCATATATATTATTTGATGTTGAAACAATTAAAATAGTATAAAGTTAAACAAATAAACATATATTTTATACGTGACATTCTGCTTATTTAATTTTGTTACACATTCAATTTGTAAAGGCATAAATACAAGGTCAAGTTAAATGAAACAGTTACATATAATGCGTGTTTAAAACCAACTATATTCCCTTAATATCTAAAAAGTTCCCGAGATTTTACAAGTGTGATTTAAATAGGTGTCTACATCGAACGTTTCATCTCGTGACGCGTGTGTTTGCCAGCTGTATAAGTGTAACTGCCTTTGCTTCTCTTTAACCGGTCATTTCCACCTCCTCAACCGGTCATCCCTATCCTTTTTCCTTCTTCAAGTATATAAACTCCCCTTCTCTCCCCCACAAGTCTTCGTTCAGTAAAGCCGAGGCTCCGCCTCTCACCACCGTCAAATTTGTAAATATTTTCTCCTCTCCGTCGCCGGAAATTTCTCTGTTCCCGTTTTCTCTAAATCTATCTTACTTTTTTCTTACGGTTAATTAATCGGTTGCTATTCCTTTGATGGCGGCGATTACGCAGAGAAAAGATTCGGATCGGATAAAAGGTCCATGGAGTCCTGAAGAGGACGAGTTGTTGCAGACGCTTGTTGAGAAACATGGACCTAGAAACTGGACTTTAATAAGCAAATCGGTTCCGGGTCGATCTGGTAAATCCTGTCGTCTCCGGTGGTGTAACCAGCTTTCACCTCAAGTGGAGCATCGTGCTTTTACTCCTGAAGAAGATGATACTATCATCAGGGCTCATGCGAAGTATGGTAACAAATGGGCGACTATTGCCCGTTTGTTATCGGGTCGGACTGATAACGCTATTAAGAACCACTGGAACTCTACTCTTAAACGTAAGTGTCCTTCCATGTCCGAAGATTTAAGCTTTGAAACTCCTCAACCGCCTTTGAAAAGATCGTCTAGTGTTGGTCCTTGTACCAATTTTTCTTCTGTTATGAATCCGGGTAGTCCGTCTGGATCCGACTTGAGTGATTCCAGTCTTTCGGGTTTTCCCCAACCGCTTGTTTATAGACCTGTTCCCCGTACCGGCGGGATTTTCCCTCTTCCTCCTCCGGTTAAGCAGATCGAAATTCCTCCATCTGTACCCGACCCACCCACATCTCTCTGTCTTTCCTTACCCGGATCCGGATCTATTGAAAAACCAACCCAGTCCCCTAAATCACCACCACTACCACCGCCTCCTTTGCCAGTGGTTGATAAACCGATTCCCCCATCTGCAGCTGTCATGGGCCATCTTCCTCGATCCAATCAAAGTTATGATTTTTGTGCTGCTCCCAAATCAGGAGAGAAACAGTTTTTTACTCCAGAGTTCTTATCAGTTCTGCAAGATATGATTAGAAAGGAAGTGAAGAGTTACATGTCTGGGTTTGAACAAAATGGTATCTGCATGCAGACCGATGCAATAAGGAATGCAGTCATTAAGCGTATTGGCATCAGCAAGATTGAGTAATCCATCTATGATTACAGTTGAACTGTTCTATAGTCATCAACAATGGCTGCCGCTGCTCAGCGAAATGACACCGGAGAAGAAACAATGGAAGATCGGAGCAGTCTTCCTCCCCCACCCCTTTTTTTTTATTGCTTCCGTAGAATTCCAATCAAAAAAATAATTTTGCAGTAATGTACAGATGAATGAGAGTATGAGAGAACAAACTAAAGTTGAAAATGCCGTAAAGAGGAAAATCTGAGAAAAATCTCATTCTCTTGTCTAATGTCTTATGATGAACTCGCAAGATCAGCCTCATGATAATGAAAATTAATCTATGAATTAGGAAATTTTAACATATACTTTTTAATGAATTGTATAAACTTGTTTGTTTAATTCATCACTCCGTTTAATCGAAATCGAATAGTTTTAAGATTGAATTACACATAATTGATATATTGAAAAATGTTTTTAAGTAATGATGTCGAATATTATGGATTAGATTGGGAGAGAAGCCACGTAGGTCCAGTTTTGATTGATTTTTTGTTTGGATTTTCAACTAACACCAAAAATAGATTCACTTATTAATTATTGAATGTGGAGACAGTTGTGCATGACTTATTGTGATAACTGAAATTGTTTAATTAGTTCCAGCTAATGGCAGCCTGTTTAGTGGGGTTAATTAGTCAAAAAAACATGCTTAAGTTGCTAAGTTTTGTGATATGATGGTTAGGCAATTGTGATTATGGTGGGTTAAAATTACCCTTTTTGTTTGTGGTTGCACTATTATTATGTGTTAGACATGGTACAATTTTTAAAAATAAAATATTAGTGGAACCTAATCTAGTTGTGAAAAGGAACATTCGAGAACATGTGGAAATTATGTGATAATATAACAAGTTTGGTGAGAATGACATTTCAATTATTGACTAGTAATCCTATCTTTCATGTTTAATTTTACGCGGTCCGTTCATAAAGTTTATTGGAACAAGTATTTATTTATTAGGCATTCAATTGCGACATTGAACAAACAAGTTTTCGCTGTATGTTATTGTAAAAAATCTAGCCTAGTTGATAAAAAATAACTCCATAAATGTTTTGGATCTAGGATTAGATTTAAGGGAGATTGAGAACGATTTGAATGATTTTGTTAGGTTATCAACTAACAGAAATGCAGAATCATTAATTTATTATTGACTATAAGACAGTTGATCATGACTTTCTAAGATTTTTATAACTGAATTTGTTTGCTGATCTATCCAGCTATTAATTAGGTTTTAGTCAAAAAAAAAAAAAACATGCTAAGTTTGTTTATTACTCTTTATGTTGTTATGCACTATTTGTTAGGGTGCTTCAGTTTGAAGGTTTGCCCCAATTGGAATATCTTTGATTTGTTATCAATCATATTATTTGACCTTTGTTACTTATCCGATTAATTCAAATTAGCATCGTGTATGACCAATTCTTGGATAAACATTTCTTATCAGGAATTTGTCCATTCTAAGACTCGAACTCGATATAGTCTGGTTAAAGATAGATGAAAAAACCACATCAATTTCTTAAGGGACGTACCAAGTGAAAAGATAGACAGACAGAAGGAGTAATAAACAAGAGAAAAGAAGCTAAAAAAGTTCCTTGGTGCAACAGACGTACAAAATTCTTCTATGCCTCTTCGTTTTGTCGTCGATTTCTTGTCCCATCTTCCTCAGCTCTGTATTTGGTTGGTCCCTCACTCTCTTCCGAGCAATTTGTTTTGCAATCTCCCTCAGTTCGCCTTACAGTTTCTCTGTTGGATAAACTACATATTCACGCTTCATGACAAGCGAAAAACATGGAAGGTTTAGATCATTTTGTAAGCCAAAGATATCTATTGGAAGCATGCATGTTGCAATAAGTTACAAAAACAAGCCATGGTTCAGATATTCTATATGAGTATCATTGTGTAAATGAGCTAACTATGATTTGGAGATGATCGTTGATACTGCATCTGCTCGGTCAAGAGCCAAATCCAATTGAGCTAGCTAGCTTTATGAGAAATAGGAATAACTAAACCCGAGAATGAAAAGCACAAGCCTCTCGAGTTTATACAACTTGATTAGAGAGACCAGAGACTGAGAAAGGAACAGAGCGGGACAAACTACGACAGTCAATTTGGCAGCCTAAGAGGTTGCAGTGAAGAACTAATCTGAAATGTCTATCAACAAAAGGGTGGTTGTTCTGCTGTACTTCTTTAGAAGCCTTGTCCAATGTAGGACCAAAGCAGTCGATCGAAACTACTTAAGAATTACACGGGCTTATAGTAATTAATAACTTCAAAGACGTAATGAGCACAAATTAAAACCTGAAACAGAAGCTATACATTAATGGAAGCTCAAGGGAAAACATTTGTGATTAGAATCCTGAAGAACATACCTAGAGAAAGTTTCAGATAAAATAGGTAAACTATAAACCAACACTAAGACTGAAAAAAGCGAAAGGTTTATGGTCACCTCAAAATATTCCAAAATTTGGAAGCACGAAAGATGGCTGAATGCATCTTCATAATGCATGCTACTACGGCTTAGACAAATTAGAATATATAAATGAATATATTTTCAGTGAGGTAAAACAAAGACATACATACATTTCATGTGTCGAACTTTATAGATATACTAATAGCTTCATACATAGAGAAGCCTTCTTATGATCAGCCTTAGTATCTCCACAAACATGATAGTCTACCCAAATCCAAAATGAAAAGCAAAGATCTAAGACGTGGTTTTATCCAGAAAAAGGTTCAATCTTCTATGGAGCAACAACTCTCTTTGCCACACTTCTACTCATCTTATTGCTATTTAATTTTCAACAACAAGCCACATTCTCTCCTGATGCTGTTTGATTGCACACAAAGTTTAAGGAAGAAAGAAACACCTTTAAAACTTGTGGCCCTTAACTAGACATAGCTTTTGTGGTTAAATTTTATCTAGATATAGAAAGATATGATTTTTTTTAGGGTAAAGGATCAAATATGCCCCTAAACTATTCGAAAAGGTCTAGATATACCCTTCATTTAAAGTTTGGCTCACTCGTGCCCTTGCCGTCCAACTTTTCGTCTAGATATGCCCTTATGGGCATTAGTTGGCCTGCTAGACATATCCAACTCATTTTCCATTTCTTTAAGTGCCACATGGAATTGTCATGTCATTTTGACTTTATCACATGACATTTATATAAAAATAGAAAGGGATCCATTATGCCCCTAAAAAATTACAACCCATAAACACCTAATCCGACCCATAAATCAACCCCCTTTTAAATAAACTACCTGACCCGTTTTCAATAATTTTGTTTAAATTTTTATTTTTTCGATAAATCCCGAAAATGCGTAATTGATTAATAAAAAATAGGAAAAATATGAAAAAAAAATATAAAATTAATGCCAAAAATTCACAAATAAATATTGTAACCTTAAATTCAACAATTTCAACAATTTTTAAATTTTTTTTTCCCGGTAAATCCCGAAAATGAGTAATTGATTAATAAAAAATATGAAAAAAATATAAAATTAACGCCAAAAAATCACAAATAAATATAGTAACATTAAATTCAAAAATTTCAACAAATTTTTTTAATTTTTATTTTTTTCGGTAAATTCTGAAAATGAGTAATTTATTAATAAAAAATAGGAAAAATATGAAAAAAAAATATAAAATTTACGCCAAAAATTCACAAATAAATAGAGTAACCTTAAATTCAACAATTTTTTTAATGTTTATTTTTTTCGGTAAATTCCAAAAATGAGTAATTGATTAATAAAAAATAGGAAAAATATGAAAAAAAATAATAAAAAAAATAAAATAAATTGTTTATTAATCAATTACTCATTTTCAAGATTTACCAAAAAAAATAAAAATTAAACAAAATTGTTGAAAACGGGTCGGGTAGTTTATTTAAAAGGGGGTTGATTTATGGGTCGAATTAGGTGTTTATGGGTTTCGAATTTTTTAGGGGCATAATTGATCCCTTTCCATTTTCATATAAATGTCATGTGGTAAAGTCAAAATGACATAGCAATTCCATGTGGTATTTAAAAAAATGGAAAATGAACTGGATATGTCCAGCAGGCAAACTAACGCCCAGAAGGGCATATCTAGATGAAAAGTTGGACGGCGATGGCACGAGTGAGCCAAATTTTAAAAAAAGGGTATATCTAGACCTTTTCGAATAGTTTAGGGACATATTTGACCCTTTATCCTTTTTTTTAATAGACTAAAGTGTTATACTCTTCGCGACAAACTAAAAAGGAAAGTGAATCACATAAATCATGACAACCAGATATATCCTTCTCTACACTCTTTCACATTTTCTTCATCACTCAATTTTGCGTTATATAATCTTGTTCAAGATCCGTTCCCCTTTCGTGATACCAACACTAGCTTAGTGTTGGTTATCTAAATGTGAATAATGACATTGTTCTATCAAAAAAGGTTCTGCATTACACACACAACAATCCAGGGTACTCATCCACCTTTCTCCACATTTAGCACAAGCACATTGCCTCACATATACAGAAGTACTAAGTTTGGATTATCCAAAACATTACACTTTACGCAATCATCAATGGTTAGCAAACATCAAAGAAAGCTTGAATTCAAAAAAAGGCACATTCAAGAAATTTGACTCAAGCTGATAAATAAACCCCAAAAAAACTAAATACCCAGAAACATATAAGCAAAAAGAATGAAACTTTACAATTTAAATGAAAAAAAATAAACAGAGAACAAGAGAGGAGAAATTTACATGTCCCATGATTTTCTGAAGATTGTTGGCGAACAAGTAGATGAGACCAATTGGAACTGATACGTTACTGCAAACTTAACTATCTCTAATACACCCTTTGAAGTTCCAACAGACGACATCGTTTTCACTTCTACTGATGAATGAAAATCTGCTGAACAGAAACCCCTTGCGATTTGCAGCTGCGCCAAAAATATTTTGAGCAAAAAAAAATGTAATGTAATAGTGATTTAATGAATTTTATGATTTTAATTTTTTACATTAAATAATATTTAATATTAATATAGAAAAAGAAAGAAAGAGGAATTTTTATTATCAAATATTTTAGAACTTTAATTAAACAATTAAATTTTTTATATTAATAAATAAAGTTTCTTCATTAACATCCAATGTGATGTATTACAAACATGTTAACCTCTTAATAATTATAACTAATTCTTACTTTTTAAAAATAATAATATTATTATGTGAAGTTATATACTTAATGTATTTTAAGAATATATACTAAAATCAAGTAGTTATATACAAGAACCAAAAAAAAAAAAAAAGAATCCAAAACTAATAATATTTTGTGCATCTATTTATATATTTAAAACTTCTTATTATAATTTGACTTTAAGCCACTAATTTTATTGAGATGTCCTCGCCAGAGAGGAATCAGAAGAATGAGTTGGGTAAAGAAATTTTGGATTTGTCTGATTTAAAATTGAGAAGTTGGGTCCAATACGGAAGGAACTAGCCCTTTTGGTGTTTTTACGGGAAATGACGTATATTATTATGTAATATATATACAGTTTTGATTATTTTAAATTTGTGGCTATAGTTTTGCGAAAGTTTGCTATTCGATTTCTAAATTGTATAAATCCAGATTTTGTATATGTTTATCCTAGTTAGTTGTATACAATTTATGAAAAAATCATAATAAATTACTCTATTTGTATATTGGGAAGCGAAGTACATACAAACGGAGTTATGAAAAAATTCCTAAATGTATAAATATAAAATTTGATATACTTACCCTGTTGTATATTTACAAGCAGAATATATAAACGAGCAAGCGAAATACACAAATTGCAGCCTCCATTTGAATATACTTATCATGTTTGTATATTTGCATGTGAAATATACAAACGGACAAGCAAAATATACAAACCACACCCTCTATAGCAAACAATATTATAACTATGTAGCGCAATTATCGAACTATAGCTATAAAGTCTTATTATGTCTATTATCTTTGTTATTTCTGAAATTTTCTCAATTAAAATAATGACTACAGTTTGGGCTCAATTAGATTTCTATAGTTATACTTTGCATCATTATGATTCATAATTATAAGGAGGAAAGAGATGGGCGAGATTTGGAAGAAAGAGGAACAAGGTTGAATCAACAATATAATTGTATCAATGAATATGTTATTAAATATGTATTACTAAAAATACTTAGAACAACAAATTTTACAAAATTGGTAAGAAACAACAAAGTTTAAAGAGTATTTTCAAAACTAGAAACTTAAAATTGTAGGATGATCTTACTCACCAGTGTTTTGATACCTAAAATCACGGTGTCAGCAAATCACTCATTGAGAGCAAAGTATACTAAAATCTATTTGTGCAGAATAAGAAGATCAGAAAATTCACTTTTAAAAAAAACAAGAGAAACTCATCTATTTATAAACAACGAATAATAGTATGAACATATACTTAATGTGTCTTATCGGAAATGTCACAATTCTTTGAGAAAGTCAAATGTTACAAGGATTTTACATTTTGGAATTCAAAAGTACTTGCTACTCAAGACACATTACATATAAGCTTGTACTATATCTCCTTTGGCAAGATTTTACATCTTGAGAAACTACATTAACATGTCTAATTTTAACTCGAAATTTTCTGGATGAAGCATTTTATCCACCACCTCACACATGGTAGGTCTTGCATCTCTATCTTCTTCCGAACATTGCAAAGCTAACTCTAATAAGATCTCCATTTTTTGCAAATCGAATTTACCATTCAATGCAGGATCCACAATTTGTTGAATCCATGATTTTCTTTCACTGTTTTCGCGCATTTTTTCTCTAATCCAAGTGACCAACAATCCTAGTCCCATAGAATCATCATCCCCCGAGCCACCATCAGCACAAACTTCTGGACTCTTACCTGTGATCATCTCTAATAAAACAATGCCATAACTATAGACATCGACTTTGGATGTAATAGGCATCTTGAATACCCATTCTGGAGCCATGTATCCTCTCGTCCCCCTTATCGTGGAAAAGTTTGAATGATCCAAGCCACCTCTGTTAAATATCTTTGAAAGCCCAAAGTCAGCAACTTTTGGCTTGTAATTGGAATCTAAAAGTATGTTCTGAGGCTTTACATCACAATGCAAAACCCATTCTAAGCATTCTTCATGCAAGTATGCAAGTCCTTTAGCCGTTCCCAACGCGATTTCAAACCTTTTTTCCCAATCAAGATTGTTGGCATTCAAATTATCTGACAAAGAACCATACTCCATGTACTCATAAACTAAAAGCCTGTGCTTTCCCTCAGCACAATATCCCCAAATTTCGATCAAATTCATGTGATTAACGTTGCCTATAGTGCTCACTTCAGCTAGAAATTCTGCTTCTCCTTGATAGTTGGCTCCATAGAGAGACTTTATAGCTGCAACTCTGTCATCAGACAATTTCCCTTTGTACACAATACCACCACCTCCTCGACCTATCTCTTCACTGAAATTGGAAGTGGCCTTCTTAAGCTCAGCATAGGTAAATTTCTTGAATCTTGTCGAAAGATGAAGGTAGCCTTGTGTGGTTTCATTCGAGCTTTTTCTCGTTTTGATAAAGTAAGTGAGAACACACAGAATCTCAAAGACTCCAGCTACAACAATTGACCAAATGAATGGCTTCATCCATCCACCATGTTCTTTCCTTCTATAAGCTCTATCCAACATCACCTTTTTATCGTCACATTGAAGGTTTCCTTCATGCTGCTCCTGCCAGGAACGTCGTGCTTTAGGCACTTTAAGGTAAACAAAATCAGGCCAACTAGCTTGAACATAGCCATTGAACAGAAGTGTTTTCGGGTAACAACCATAGGTGCCATTACCCTCAACATACTTGTATTCAAAACCTTTACAATCACAGTGTTTCAAGCACAAATCTTTACATTCTTGCAATGTTTTATTGCGAAAATATGCAATATCATACCCGTAAAACTCAACATGGCGAAGTGGAATGAAGTCCAACGAGCTTGTATCGTTGCAAGAGATATCGAATTCTGGTTCACAACCATAGGACCAATCTTTAGGATTTTTCATCCTGTATCCTGGTACACAAGAACATTTTCTGCCAGAGACAGGATCATAGGAACATAAACTGTTCAATCCACAAACTCCATGAATCCTGCAGGCTGCTGTAAATAACTGCCAAGAAACTTTCCAAATGTTGCTCAGCTTATCTAGGCTGTACAATCGAAGGTTTCCATCTACGTCAAGGCTGAATCTTCTTTGCACTTCCAGACCATAATCAGCAGATTGGAATCCAAATCGATCACTCGATGTAAAATTCCCAAAACGATCAAGAACTGCTGTTTTGCTGTCATTGTAAGTGGATCGACCTGCAGAAATGGATGGAGTATATCAGCAATGAGTTCATTTAAACCGAAAACTTCAAAAATGAGTTGTACTAAATATTGAACCAACTAAATTTAAATCCTGAATCCGTCTTTACTAACCAATACACTCAAATGAAACATATAATGAGTTCAACTAAAACTAGTATTTTTCATGCAAAAATAATATATGTGAGTTGAGTGACGACAAACTAAGGATTTAACGAATCAAATTTAAATTCTGAATCCGTCTCTACTAACCTGCATCCCAAACGATTAACCACGGGCTTGGCCAAAACACACTTGTCATCTCTATTCCATCATAGACAAGATGCAGGACATTATCTTCATTAAAATGTAACTGATAGAATCCAGAGGAGAAATTATTTAAGCTTCTACGCGATACAAGCTTTGAGGTTTTCGTAAGTGGTTGTTCAGGAAGAAGTGTATCTGTTGGTGAATCAAAGCTTTGCCATAATCTTTGACCTTCATAAGTTACAAGAACAAGATTTCCATTATCCAACAATCTTAACTCAACAGAGGAAGTTGATGATTGTGTACCAGATTCCCAAACATTGATCTGATTCGCGTCAATCAGTACAAGATTGCCTGATTTAAACAGCGACAGATGTGATTTTTGTCCGTTTATCGGTCGATCACGATTAGCCATCCAAACAATTGTGTTGGTTCCATCAGCCAATGACTTAGTAAACCATATAGCAAAGATATATGCATTATCACCAACAGAGTAGAAACCAGCAGTGAATTTTCCATTTCGAGACGAAATTAAATCTTGTGGAGCAGAAAGTGAACCTTCAGATGATAAACTAAAGATTGTTGAACAATAAGATGAAACAACAAGCAAAGGTAAAAGAAGAATTGAAAATTTTATATTCATGTTATAGTATGAATCACAATTCGTACACAAGTTTCGGAATATGTAATTTTGATTGAGAAAGAAGAGGAATCTCAGTAACTCACTTGATTGACTAACTGTATAAATAGAAGACGGCTAATAGGAAAACATTAAAAAGGTAGTTGAAGAATTTGAGAAGCGAATTATTGATCAATCAAAAGAGATAAAGACAAAAAAAAAAAAAAAGAGTAAAGGAATTTCTTTGACTGGAAAAGAACGATTTTTTCTCAAGTTGCTACAAATTAAATTCAAAATTATATCGTTAATCCCTCTTAACATTCCTCAGGTGGGAATTAGTGCTTTTTTAAGATTACAATTGAATATTGAGGCACTAATGTGTGTATATATATATATATATATATATTTACTAATTACTAATGATTTCGTCATATAAGAACCGGTCTAATATATTATGTATTGCAATGTCATAATATTTATATTTAATAAAAGTGAAATAAATAATACTGATGATGTCAAAGTAATATGAAGGAACTAAGGGGTGATAGTACTAAAGGACTAGGTCAGTAATTCAAATGCCGTGACTATGAAATCGTCTTTATTAAGATTGATTTACCTTTAATATGAAATTTTTTATCGAGAATTGAATTTAATCTAGACATCACATGAGAAACAAAACAAAATAAAACAGGGAATTAAGTGATTTTTGGATTAAAAATCATAATTGAGTGATTTTCTGAGAAATAAGCTCATAGTAAAATAACTTTCTAAAAAAAAAAGCTAGTACGACTATTATCATTTCCACCGAAGAATTACTTGGTCTAAATTTCGACAGTCATGGTCTTGTTCTTCATCTGATACTTAGATTTCAAAGATTCATTCTCACTAATTTTTTAAATAAAAATTTCTATTTAGAAAGATACAAAAACATTTAACCCGTCCAAAGATGCAAATTAAATCATTACGAAGCATAAAAATTATATTTTCATATTGTAATATTTATGCTATGCTCCACTCTTTTGAAGAGCTTATAACTCGTTAAATGTAATTCGATTTTAAAGAATAAAAATTAAAAATTATTTTTTTTAAAAAAGAAATTATACCATTAAATGTCTAACTATCCCTTCAAATAAAAATAATTGCTTTCGCATCAATTGCTCCAATAATTACAAATAATAATAATAGCACTGCAAAAATATTATCATTTTCTGGCGGCTGCTAGATGGGGGGCTGCCCCTTTTATATATTTTTTGGTGGGTATAATCTATATATATCATACTGTTTCCCCCTTAACAAATATATATTTAATTTGGACTTATATAAGATTTAATTCAATTATACAAATTTATAAATTAAATTAAGAATAATCAACATATTTTTAGAGGCACTGTTTATTGAGAACAGAGAAATATTTTTATAATAATCCCTATTTATTAAGAAGAGTATGAGACCAACTTCAACTTGCAATTTTCTTTTCTCAAAACGATTATAATATATTTTCCTTCTTTAAATTTATTTAGTCAACTTTTATTTTTAGTCTGGTTAAAAAATATTTTGCAACTCTTTATCACAAGAACTAATAATATATTGATATATTCAACGAATCTTTAATTTAAAATCATAAATTTAATTTATTTTTTTAAAATGTCATATCAAATAAAAATATAAATCAAATAAATTAAAACAATATCTTCAATTCATCCTCTAAAGTCCAGGTTTATTTGAAGCAGTCTACATCACACTAAATAATCTTCTAGAAAAGTTCTAATATGAGGTACTTTCTTATTTTCTTCATCTACTAGGTATAGAATTTGTGACAGTACATGTTTAAATGTCTTTAGCTAGAAGTAGATATGTTGATTAAGAGGTACCTGATATAATAGTAACTACTATTTAATTATTATATTGTATATTATTATAATTTTAAAATAACTTTGAATTCATATTGCTTTAACACACCATACACTCAAAAGTGCTTTTAAATAGAATTTTTATACGATTGGAAATAAACTAAAAAAATTGTTTCTTAAAAAAGGCAGAAGCAGAAAATTATTTTTTTGAAGACTAAAATATCCCTTACATAGTTACATATTTACCAATATATCTCTTATTAATTAACATATTTCATAAGTTTTGTTTAGTTTCATTCAAGAATTTTATTTTTCATTTTTATTTGATAAACTTTTTATTTTATATATTATTTTATGTATTATTAGAAATAGGTAAGAATAATATTTAAATTTATTTTGCTTGATATTTTTAATTATATTTAATTCATCATGTTAACATTATATTAGTATTTTATTTATTTATTTATTTATCTATGTATAATATTGATTAATAATTTGAATATGTACAATTTAATTTAATTAAAGTTATGTATAAGATATTTAAAATAGTTTCTCTCTACAAAATAATCTTAAAATATATTAATACTTGCCCTTTTTCGTAAAAAAGATAGCCAAACACAAATTGCTTATCAAAAGCACTTTTCAAATGAATTTGTCAAATAAAAATTGTTTTTTTTAAAAAACCTTTTCAGAAAAGCTATTTTAAAAAATACTTCTAAAAATAAATAGTTTTTAGCAGCAATGTCAAACAGGCTCTTAGCCTCAGCCAAGATGACAAGTAAGCACTCCAACTTTGAGAATGCGAAAATCTCAACTTGATCTCAACTGACAACTAAACACTCTAACTCATCCCTATTGTGTGTCGTGAACACCCAACAACACATAAATTGTAAAAGTGTCTAGAAAATTATTTTATAAGTTGAAGTTTTCGACTGACACAACGAAGACGAGTTGAAGTGTTTACTGATTAAAACCTGGATACAAAGAAAAAGAGGTAGAAATCTCAAATAGCGTCAACAAACACATTTCTTTCTCCTATCTAATATAAAATATAGTTTGGGTACTTAGATAACTGTTTTAAAGAGCCAGAACATAGCGGCATAGCCACTGCAACAGGCAATAAGTAGCAAAAATTACTAGTTACATGCCTAGTAATACAACATAAAGTTGTACACTGGAAACCAGAGAATATACATCACCAGGTGTGATACAGAAGTATATACACTAGAACAAGAAAAGTTCCAACTCAGTTTTCCTCTGTCATGACAGCCACACCAGAATCGTCTGCAGAATGGTACGTCGACAGGAAAAATGCACTTTGATTCTTCTGCAGGAATCTGGAAGGAAGGAAGATAAGTTAGATTATTCACTGGAATGTAAAAGCTACATATAAAATGAGCAACAAACATCCATTATCAGCACGCAATTCCAAAATATCAGTTGTTAGAATAGGAAAGAATTGGACTTGTAGAATTGGCTTATGGTGTAATGAGATTAACTCACGAAGTTACCTACTAATCGTGGTAATCCACATTTGATATAGAAAGTCAATGTCGAGAACAAAGGTACTCCAGGGAGTTCTAGCTAAAGGCGGTCTTTCTTTCTTTTAGGCATCTACATACTAAAGGAGTTACTTGAATAGATTGATAGAGTTGATCAAATCTTCCTAGGAATTAGAAGGGGCCAAACAAGGTATAACTGAATTCCTAGGAATTAGAAGGGGAACATTGAACGGTTGTAACAAGGACAAAACATGATGCACTGCCAAAGGAATCATCCTGATCACCATTGGCCAAAGATGAAACGGGATAATGTCTTCCGCTCAACTATGACCAGTATTTGCTGTAGCAGTATCAAAGTCTGAATTGTGATTGTGTGTATGAAATCGAAAGAGACCCACAAATTACTCATTGATCACACTAATTCCTCTATCCTAAATAATCTCCGGGAAGCTGAATTTGAATATTCCGGAGGACGTGGTAGATGATCAATACTATGAATCAATCATATCATGAGTTATTTAATGGGAGTTCTAAAAATGATGATTGATCTTCTCGTATTGATGTCTTGACTGATGATGGCTTTGAAGATGAGGAAATCGGTATTGAAGGTCTTAATTTATGAACTAATGATTTCAATTGATAAGCCTCCACCTTCTTATCATGAAGAGGAGATTTTTCCACATTATTTTAGGTAGACATACACACTTCTCATATTCTCTTTAAGTATTCCTAAAGTCCTAAAATCATCAACAACAAGTGGGGTCTGGAGAGGATAGAGTGTACCAGACCTTACCCCTACCTTGGCAGATAGAGAGTTGTTTCCGATAGACCCTCGGCTCAAGGAAAGCAAAAACTAAGGGCCTAAAAACAAGTTAAGAAAATCCGTGTCACCATTTCAGAAACATAAGATATCTAAACCTGAGAAAGTCTTGCAACTTCTGCTTCAACTCTGTCAATGTCTCATCTTCAATACTTGCATAGAACAGAATCTCCGGCAACTTAACTGCAGACAACAAAAGAAGTGGCTGTTAAAGGTATATATCGATGTTGGATGTCAAAGTCAAGTTTAAACTAAAATCAACTTCACAATCATGAAGTGACATTGAAACTCGGCAAAACCATTCACATGCATCTGTCTCACTCACTTAATGTATAATATACTAAGGCTGCTTACTACTCTGTGCCTCTGCAACATTGAATTCTGATGCAAAAGACAAAAAGAAATTATTTTACATCTTGACACCGTATTTAGTCTTGACCACCTATGGCTCCGTGTAGCCAAATAAATAATCTACAAATATTTGTGGTTACTCCCTGTAACTTATCCAAAGCGGGATTAGATGAAAATAAAAGGTTCTCCTAGCTGGATGAAAGTTGCATAGCCATTAGCCAGATGGAACAAAGTCACCAAACAGCAAACTTTAGCTAATTACACACCCAGTAATGAAGACTTGAAGTCAACAAATATAGGTAGCTATGTTTCAAACATATAATACGAAAAATAAACAGTTACATATTATGCAACATCGACCTGCTTGAAAATTTGATTAAAATGGAACATACCAAAAAGGCGTAATAAATGCTCAGCTCCATACACAGAAGAAGGTGAGACATCTTCTTTAATCGATTCTTCGAACTGTTCCCGCTCGTTTTTGTAAAGGAGCATAGCCGGAAGTGCTTTGTTGAAGTAGCATTGCAAACCATTAAGAATCTCTCCGACAGACTCAGATATCCTTCACCCACCAGAATCAATTAAGTTAAAATTTAATTTACTAGTCATTAAGCTTATAATACTTGATGAATGGAATCAATACTACTCAAGAGCTTCACCAAAAAAAAAATGCTACTCAAGAGATCAATAAATTAGAAAAGCTAAGAAGAAAATTCAGTAGATTCTTCCTCTTCATAAGATAAGGGAAAGAAATGAAGCAGATAATAGGTGGTCATCAAAATTAAATAGATATTCCTAAGAGTTAGTTGTCAAAACAAATCCACGAGAGGTAAGACACAGAAACTTTGCAGTTCAACTCACAGATCGACTTAGAAGATTCTTTGCAACAATGAAAGCATTTTTTATTGATAAATCAAGTTCAAGGAGATAATTTTCTAGACCATAAAATAGTGCCCTCTCTTCTACTATTATTATAAACAGGACAGAGATTCTAAAAAGGTAAGATTTAATGAAATGAAAGGAAATAAAAAGTAACCTATCAATTAATTAGAGAAACATTCAAGTGGATATAGATGATAGAGAACTTACAGTCCATCCTTTTTCAGCCGATAGTCATGATATTTCTGTAGTATTTCATCCACATTTGGAGAACGAGGAAGTCTGACAAGCTGCATAAAATTGTCCCCTCAACTCAATCAAATTAACAGGATAGAGAGACGTCAATTATCCCCCCAAATCCCAATAAAAGACGGAGAAACGAGACACACCAGATCCACAAATTTGAACAGAAAAGAAAGCAGAGTGTATATGACATTCAAGATGTGAATTCAAGTTAGGTCAAAAACATCTTCCTTTAGGTTTCAGTAATAAAAACTTCTATTTTCAGAATATGACATCCTTCCCACCAGAATGAGAGTTCTGAGAAGGATAAAATAGGATATTTCTCCATCTCTAGGTCATGCCAACTAAGCTAAATATATATCTCAGTATAAACCTAGATGAAGTGCTCAACTTTACTCTTTAGACCTACAAAAACTCTTCTGAAAACTTTAATTACAAGTCAACTATCTCATTTATCCCCAACTTGAAACTACAAAAAGGTGACAATGGAAATAACTGCTAGCAATAGTGTCATATCAAAGACATTGTTACTCTCTTCTTCATGTATAATTGATCTTTTACCTACAGCATAAAGGGAATCACAACGAAGTTGAAAAAAGTTTGTTAATGAGCATCTGCTGCTTTCATTCCACAAGAAATGACCTACTTTTATAAGTAATAACAATACGCATTGCTACTAAAACGTTTGATAAGCCATTAGAGACGTTGAAATAGGGAGATGTTTGATTTTTAGTTTCAAATGTGACAGTAGAGTTCTAAACAAAGGGAGTACTTGTCAAGTTTGAAATAATAAAGCAGAACCAGTCTATTAGTTTGTATTGTCGGAGAAAGGAAAATAATCAGCAAATTAGCTTGAATTATTGGAGAAGAATTACTTCACAATTTATTGAAAGATATCAGATGTTTTGCATTAAGAAAAAGAAAGTAAAAGCGTTTTGGAGATGAGAGAGTGTAATCAATCACATATTCCTCCTTTTTTCCTGGACAGTGATTCTAAATTCGTCTTCTCATCAAGCAATTAAGTAAAATTAAGAAAGCAGTGTACAACTTAGTCTACATTATGAATTGACTCAAAGCACAAAACAAAAGAAATGAGATATGAGTTTAACAGACACAGTTCGTAGAGTAAACTGCAAATGCTCAATGTTATAACTTAAAATAAAGAAGGAAAAAATGAACTCCCAGTCTACACCAAACTACTACAAGTACAATAACAAAAGAGAGCAGGTTTGAGAATATGGAGATTTTTCATGAAAAGTAATTAAGCAACATGGCGTAGTAGATATCCTATCAATGTTTTAAGGAGACAATCAGAAAGTTAGAGCATTTATCATGTCCTTACCTTGCCCAAGTGGTTGACAAATTCACAATCATCAATCAGCTGTTTCTTCAATTGTGGCGGTATTTGGATATTGACCAGCTTTTCTGGAGGAGGACCATCCTTGTCCTGACAAACAGCTAGATTATAATCTAACAAGTAACATCTAAATCAATCAAGAAAACACACAAAGAGACCTAGAGGGACAAGGAAACCAAATGGACATATTTTTACAGAAAAAAGTGTAATTAAAATAAGGACTCTACCTTCATTATTGCAACAGAAACCTGAATAAGCATCCGATTTTTAGCACAGAAAAGGTAAAATAGAACACAAATGTACCTTCGGAATATCACTCTTTCGCTTTCTGCCTCTTCTCCCTGTAATCAAACAATAACTGAATGAAATCAAGTACATTATAAACTTCACAGATTTAAGAAGGAAATAGACTACTAAAGAAGCATAGAGAAAAACAAGATAACAGCAGAAAAAGCATGAATTCTGAAAATCCTATAGAACACATCATAATAGGAATATTTCAGATCAAAGATGTAAAACCTGTGCAAATGAATTAACACCTGGAGCATGAAAATAATACTTTTGTCATCTATAGAAAATAGTCTTCTTTGAAAGCCAACAGATGGACTCTTCTAATCACAGAAAAATAGAAGTAACCCAGCCCGTCCGCCATGAAAAGAGGAGGGGAGAGGGTAGACCAGCAGAGGGGATCTTTTCACGGATAGGGCAAGAAGGAAACCACCCTATAGCCAATTCAGTAGAGTACAAGTGATCTAACCTGTAGAACCTTTTGTTTTCGTTTGTGATCCACGTGCAGCCTTCTCATTTTTATCTGTATCCTGTTTTTTCTTAAGCTCCTGCTGCTTCTGAACATTCTCCTCTGTGTGTTTCATTAATCGATCTATGCCCGCCCATTCATCCCAGCTGTTAAAAAGTGAAAGAGAAATCAAAAAGATAAATGCCTTCCTTGATGAAATGCACAGAAAGTAAATCAAATAAACCACTCTATGCTCGACCAGGTATAAACCAAATCACTACTTACAGTCACCAATACAGGCTAGAAGCATCGAAAAAACATCTGATTTCAGTAAACTTTTAAGAAAGGATGGAAACATCAGAAGCAGATCAACCGTTTATAAAGAAGGAACTTGAGTCAGTCGAATGAAAGGTGAACTAGTGTGAGGGAAAGGCTAGAGACTACCCCAATTGACTTTAGAGAACCATATGATTATGGAACTTATCGAATAATCAAATGCACGTCAATTTGAAAACTTGCCGCCAACAAGAATTTTATTTAGAATTAAACTTCTGCTTGAGGAAAAGCTTGAAAGATGTAATCACCTTTTGTTCCAACCCTGAAAAAGGAAAAAGAAGCATTGGTTAAGCACATATCTAAACAGTCACCTTTTTTTGCTCCCATGCAACAGATTCATATCCATGAGGAAGTACTCTCTACCAACTAAACAGAAGATGGATGACAAAAATGTTTACTGTTAAAAATGGAATTTTTAAAATATCATAGAGCTGGGGGGCTGATACTTACAAGATAATGAACAAAATATCTCCACTCCCTCATGTGATACACAGCTTTTTGAACCTTCTCACCCAGAAAAAAGAAGAAGAAAAATTCAAAAGCAGTAGATGAGTACGAAATTCATGGGGAAAATTGGCATTAAGCATAAGATTAACTAATATTTAAACTTTTACTGGTAAGACAGAATTATAGACTGGAAGTTTTACACGAAGAAAACAAAAATCATCTGGAAAGGTTAGATCTAGATACTAGCTAGCAACATGATTCATGAACCGAATCCCTTCGCAATCCACATGATCAATGACTTCCTCTCTACATTAAATTAGTTTCTACTTTAGAAGATTATTTTTCTTATCACTAAATTCTCTTCACAACAACATAATTTATGGTCATTTGATTTTAAGTGTTGTATGACATATTGAAATTAGGCAATTTCTTCTAGGATGAGTCAGACTCCAGTGGGTATAGAAAATCAAAATTAATTACGACGTTAATGATTCTCAATGCAGATGGCAAGGAGGTTGTGCCCATAGCAGATCAATCCAAAACTAGATTCATCAATTTTAAAATATTTCCTTTACAAGAAATGGAATGATAGTGAATAAAAATCGAGTGGTTGTCTATTAAAGTGAAATGTAAGTTCTATAGAACAGTTATAAAACCAACAACTTATATAAGGGTGAATGTTGGTTCCTTAAAGTTCAACACAACCACAATGTTGTGAAATGTGGATCCTACAATGGATGTGCGGCCATAAAGTCTAGCCAAGATTAGAAATGATCACATTCACGAAAAGGTTCAATTAGCACACGTCGATGATAAAATGAGAGAAGGTCACTTGAGATGGTCCCGTCATCCGTCCATAGATGTAAACCCATGGTTAGTGAGATGTTAAAAGGGAACGAAGTAGACCTAACATAATTGGAAAGGAAGTCGTCTTGAATGACCTACAATCCCTTGCAATCCATATAAACTTTGCAAAAGTAGGGCACAATGGAAGAAAAAATCTATACAGACCATATCTATTAGTTGAGAATAGATTTTAGTCAAGATAGCACTCAAAGGCGGAGCTAGGGTAGCGCAAGGGAGTTCGTCAACTAACTACACTTATATATACGGTCAAAAGTATTTTTTATGTATTATAGTTAATGTTGAATCCCCTATGTTTACCTCTTTACATTCTGAAAATCCTGACTCCACCACTATTAGTACTTTTACTTAACGACCCTTACTTTCTAGAGATTTTGAATTCTAACGGTAAATCTTGACTCCGCCACTATTAGTACTTTTAATTAACGACCGTTGCTTTCTAGAGATTTTGAATTCTAACGGTAAATCCTGACTCCGTCACTATTAGCACTTTTACTTAACGACCATTGCTTTCTAGAGATTTTGAATTCTAACGGTAAATCCTTGTATCTACCTTAATCATCTCCCTTGTGATCTTATATATAGCCGTATGTATTCCTTATCATCCCAATGTTTAACATAAACCATAAGACAAGCATACACCAGGAAAAGACTACTCTTTCTTCTTCTTTAATTTGTGGGGATGTAAGAAATGGTGGAGGGGATCACAAGGTGTGAATTGAACCCTCACCAACACAGTGAAAGTACAGGTAGACAACCAACTAAGCTACTAAAATTACCCACTCGATCAAATTTCTACTCAAATGATTGAAATCATACAAGTCAAATAAAAAAGTAGTCTTTTTACCCAAATGCAAAAAAAAAAGGTTCAAGCTTAGCAGGGGTAGGAATGTTGTACCTTAGCTTCATAGAGTTGTAGGCTATGAAAGGCAAGAACTTTTTCACCTTCTCGAAAACGGGATGCAGGAGGCGATGGATAGTCAACAGGCTCAGCTTTAACATCAGCCATGTCAATGTCAGTATCATGGGTGGTGGAGGCGCCGCCTTCATCGGAGCCGATGGTGGAATTTTCCGTTACTCCAGCAGCATTTGAGCTCTCCATTTCTGTGCAACAAATTAAAATTAAAGGGTAAATTACATAAAGGGAAGAGTTCAATTTTTATATACAGTTGAGCTTTTTCAATCGGAAAATCAAGAAAAAGGAGCGTACCGGTCAGGTGGCGGAGAAGATGATGATATGGCGGCACTCTGCTTACTGGAACCCAAAATTGGCACTTTCTTCTTGTAGCCAATTGCTGTAGAAAAGGTTTTTATATATATATACATTTGTTTTTTTTAGGAAGAGTGGTAAATTTATTACCCTTTTTGTTGTGTCCAAATGAGAGTCTTATGTTTTTCTTTACCAATGTGATTTTTAATTTATTTGATTGGTTCACGTAAGTCATTAAACTTATAGTTAAAATTTGAGTGATAAAATTATACTGCATCCATACCATTTTATATGTCACATTTTTACTAGTATTTTTTTCTCTTTTATTTTATTTTATACCTATTACAAAACCTTCATTATAAGTGATGGCACCACCACTACTAAATCCAACCCGTAAGTTTCTGATCAAGCTAAGGTTAACTTGCCTTAAAGAGAAAGAACAAATATTTTTTTCTGGTGAGTAGAAGTACTCTTTATAGACAGAAGAATCCTCTCCTCATCGGCGTAATATTGATATTCCCATACAATTTTCCAATTGTTTCTTTCATTATTGCGCAATTTACTCCATAGATTTGATTTCCGATACAATTCAATTTTTTCCTCTTCCTAATGTTTGTGAAAATAGCAAACCGAATTAAATTAATCGAAATTTCTTTGAATTTTTTATGCTTCCTTTTGAAGATACCAAATTTAAGACTAGAGTTGCTAATTTCATTGATTTCCTCCATAGCCATAGGTTCAAACTGCAACGTCGTCGTATTATCCGCAGAACGAAGCGGACAAGCTTCGTTATTCTTGAACAATGAGTACTAATAATAATTCAGATGAAGTATTTAGAGAAATTATTCTTCATCTAGCCATTTTAGTCGACAGGTAGATTACATTTGCTAGCTCCATCATTAGAAAAAGAGCACTTAACATTGTTTGTATATTCGAAATCACACGAACGAGTTTTTAAGAAAGAGTTGTTGCTTATATATATCTACAAATGTGATAAAAATAAGTCAAATTAAGTTGTATATGTCGACGATTGTCATAAAACTCATTTTAAATTTAAACACTAAAGTGCCATCATTTGCCAAATATATATATATTCATGATGTAAATTTGTAATAGTCCCGGCCCCTATAAAATATATTCGTACGTAATAAGATGGCAGTTTTACCCCATTTGGCCTACCCTCTCTTTTGTTTCTTTTCAGAATAAACAGTTTAACAGCTACGACTACACAGGCTATTATATTGGAAAATGAGTTTAAATTTTGCGCAATAATAATGTATAGTTTTTTTTTGGAGGGATTCTTACTGCCCAATTAATTTTTTTCCCAGTTAATGGCCCAAATATATGTCATATATCTATAATGTATAGCTGTGATACATATATAATATATTCATATATATTGTTTATATAATATTTATACATCGTTATATAATGTATCTATATTATATAGATAGCGTATAACTATGTATATGTGATGCATAAACAAGATATCCACATTACTATACACAACAATCAAATGAAGGCACGCGGAAAAAAGGGTATCGATTCTAATATGAATTTAATGGGATAACAAATTTAGCAGAACAAATATATTTTAAAAAAATAAAATTACAAGTGTAAGAGATGAAAATAAGAGTGGAGACGAAAAATTGCTCATTTTTAGTAACTTAATAATTATTGGGCCATTTTTGGTTAATACAAGACAATGACCGAGGGGTCATTCTTTTTAATTTTCTCTTCTTTTTTTACTATCGGAATTTTTTGAATTTAAACAATTAAATTGACTTTGAATTAACATACTATATAGAGCTCCTCATAATAAGTTAGCTTTTTTTCATAATCTTTCTTATAATTTCTAATTATGGTGGTAAAACATTATATATATATATATATATTATTCAAGAAATCCAAAAGTAAAAATGTTTTAACTTCTACATCAACATATAGTAATACGGTAACGACTAATTTTAAAACATAAACATAAATAATTTTAAGGTACTAATTAAATTAAAAAAACTCATAAATGAAGAACAAATCAAAATGATTCGGATAAATTTCATAAATAATCACTTTTCAGCCCTTACAAATTGAAAAATAATAATGAAACTAGTGTTCTAAATTTTACAATAAAACACCAAGATACTATCATGAAATTTCATCTGTAGAATCTGATAATGATTATTTCTTTTTATCAAAGACGTAAGTTGAAAAACAACCAGCGAACACTATTTCTACTAATGATTCATGCCAGTGCTAGGTCTAGAATTCTTGATTCCTCCATGAATCAAAGCATGAATTGGTTTGTGGTGTCCACTTCCCTTCGGACTTGGTCCTGATGTTTTTATTCCCTCAACATATAATTCTTTCAAAAATTTGATGTCGATGACACTTTTCATGACTTGATTTCTAGAGAAATTAAGAGCACGAGCTTCACTAATATTAACTAAAAATAGCGAGCACAAAAAAAAAAAAAATTGTGATAAAAATTGCAAAAAAATTGAGACCTTTAGCCATTTAGACCTGAGAAATGTAAATGACTTTATACTATGATATAGATTTGCTTGAATGATGCATGAAAATGTAGTGCTATTTTGCCTGCTATTTATAGTAGATGATGCTAGAAAAAACATAGTGTATTTCAGAAGGGAAGTGCCATATTTCACAAGGGAAGTGCAATATATCAAATGGGAAGTGCCATATTTTAACTCTTTCAGAAGGGAAGTGCCATATTTTCACTATTTCAAAAGGAAAGTGCCATATTTTACTATGATATGAATATTTTCCTCATTTACTTTTAATAGTCCTGATTTTCTTTTTTTTAGTCAAATGATAAGAATTTTGATTAATATTTTATATGTACTTTTTCATCATATTGATATGCAAAAAAATTACAATTTAGAGTATTTTTCATACGGTTTTTGAATATTTAACTTTATTATTTAGATATCAAATTAATATAATCTAATTTAACTTTGGAAATTAGTCAAATTAACTTTCGAAAAACTTAACATGACAATTAAAAATGAACGGAGGGAGTAACATTTTTTGAATTTCTAAATTTAAACATTTCTATCTTTGATCGTAATTTTTTATATCTTTTATATATTTTAAATTGTCAATTATTGTTACTTAAATTTTTTAAAAATTATTAAAGTATTTATTTCCTTTCATTAGCGATGCTATTAATTTTTCCCCATTACTTATTCAATATTTGAAAAATAGATTTTCAGTTTTATTGCCACTCTTAACTTATCAAAATAATAATATTGTTTTCGTGTTTTTCCCTTATCATTAATTATTTATTCTTCATAGTATTCTCCAAGATATGAATTAATAAGGGTATTGCGATAAAATAAGTCATGTTAATCACTGTTTGTTAATAAATATGACAAATCTAAATATAACAAGTAAAAATAAACGGAGAAAATAATTAATTTATGTTTGTTGTAATTGCTTCACATTAATAAATTACAACCACCATTGTACTCTATAAGACTGATTTTTAAAATGAAATCTCAAACAAACTCAGTTACAATAAAAGATAAAGAATTTTTTTTAAAAAAACATTGTCTTGAAAATTGAAGCTTAAACAAATTGTATCAAGAAGGAGAACAAAACATTCTTTTAATATAAAATATATAGGGAAATTGAGGTGAAAAGATTGAAATTCCAAATTTGGATCAATTCATATTGAAATTTTAGCTACAATTTCAAACTCAAAAATTAGAAATGGTTAAGAGCTTACTAGCTAGTATCGAGTATTTACTCCAACTAAATCAATATATATATCTTAATTATCATGGTTAATCAAAGTTAAAATGTATCCCTTCATTTACTTTTAGTTGTCATGTTGTGTTTTTTGAAAGTTAATTTAATTAATTTTCAAAGCTAAATTAGATTACATTAATTCGACACTTTAACTAAAAAAATAGCTATTCAAAAACTATACGAAAAGTACTATAAATTGTAATTTTTTTGAATATGATGAAAAATAAATCATAAAATGTAACTCAAAATTCTTATAGTTTGACTCTAAAAAGAAACTATGATGATAAAAGTGGACGAAGGGAGTACATATTAGTAATGAGACGTAGTTAAATACTCCTCTGTTCCTTTTTACTTGTCATTTTTGACAAATCAAGAAAAGTGTTTTGTTTTACCTATTAAACCCTCTATTTATTTAGAGAGTTAATGCTTATTAAAAATGTAGAACCTCTTTAATGAGTAAATTAATTTTGAAATTCTATCAATTAATAGAGATACAATGGAAAACTTTCTATATCAATTATTAGTATTTTCTTAATATGTGTGCCAAGTAAAATATAGACAAGTAAATAGAGAGAGTAACATTCTAGTTCAGTTCTCAACTTCATAGAAGTCCATTGAATTCTGAGATGTAAGAACTAGAAATGCTTTATTCAAGAAAACTCAAAAGCAAAAATTGTAACATCTCGCACCTAGAAACGACTATAAAGAGTTTAAAATATGAAAATATTGATTTTTGGAAAGAGTAAGGAAATCTGAAAATTTTGTCTAAGTTAAGAAAGTGAGTTTTGGCCATTTTCAAACGGCCATAACTCCTAGCTCAGGAGAAGTTAGGAGCAGCTCTTGAAATGTTTGGAAAGCCCTTGGAGATATCTTTCCAACGCCACCGAGATTGCACAATTTCGACATCATATGAGTGAGATATGACTTTTGAAAGTTGGGATGTTGGATTGAGGGAAGTCCTAATCCGGATTTAAGGAAGGGCAAAGTAGTCTTTTCTCTAATTAATTTCCTAATTTGATTTTAGGAATTAATTGGGGTAAAACAAGACTTTATTCAGTTTAAAATAAATTAGAATTTACGCTAGGGATTGGAGAGGAGAAGAAAGAAGAGAAAAGAGGAGAGAAATCAAGAAATCACCAAGAACGTTCAAGCTTTGCGAGTGGAATTCGTCGGGGGTGATCCCTATTAAGGTATGTGATATTTCTTTCATGTTGGGTTAGTTCACCCACACACTAACTTGTTTCAATTCAGCAAAATTGGAGTTGTTTGAATGTTAAGAAAATGAAGTTCTTGAAGAACATTGTTGAATTCTTGTGGGTTGATTGTTAAATGTCTAGTGTTGAATTGATTCATGTTTCCGGGTTGTTTTGCGAGTTAGATTGGTTGTATATTGAGGGTACAATTGATCCTAGGGGTTTGGGGAAAGTATCATGGAAGTTTGGAGGGTTTAGAGATGAAAACAGAGGAAAAAAGTCGAGAACACCTGGGTACAGGGGTTGGGGCATCGCGCCTCTCAGCGCGCCCCAAAATGTTCTTTGAGGTTTGGCCTTTTGCGCGTCGCCCCAGCCAGACCGCTCCACCCAGCTCTCTGAGTTTTAGGGCCTGGCTCCCCATGCCTCTCAGAGCGCCACGGACGCTAGTTCTCCCCATTCGTTCCCCACCTTCTCGTACGTGTTCCTAAGTGATGTACCTATGTTTCCTAGTCGATTCTAACATTCTAAAATACATCTAAACATCATGAAATCATCTATAAACTTGAGATCATGAACCTTGAATCCATAATCTAATTCAAAGAAAGTTAAGATCAAAGTCAAGAGAAGTAAGAGTCAAGTCAAGATGAGTCCTTAGAGTTTTTCAAAAGTCTTTTCCAAATGTTTTAACTTTGTTTTAAGACTTAAAGTTCAAGTTGAGTAAAGAGTAAAGTTTGAAGTTCATTTCTTCAAAAGTATATGGGGACTAAGTATATGGAAACTGAAATTTCCAAAGAGCCTTCAGGCTAGTTTTTAGAAAAGAGTAATCGCTTTCTAAATGAAGCAAGAAGGGAAACTTTGATTTCCAAGATAACCTTTGAGCTAAGTTCTTTTGAGCACTAATCTCAAATCACAGAGGAAATATGTTTTAAAAACATAAGAGCCAGTACATTTTTGGGAGTAGTATTAAGCACCGAATTGGGGGAGCGTTCAAAAAACCCACTGCCCCATAGAACCATGTAGTCATCATGGGTAGAAGAGGTTCATACTTTTTAGATGAATACTTTTCAAATTAGACTAGTGGATCCATTAGGCAGTTCAGATTTTGTACCTTTGGTCGGGTATAGAATGCTCTGGCAGTGTGAGGTTGATCATTGTATCATCACTATAGCTCTTATGTGATGGTTGTCGGTTAGAGAAACTCCCACAACAGTTATTGTATTTCTATATACATCCGTTCAATTGTATTTCTACATACATCTCAGATTTATTGTATATTTGCATACACACAACATTTATAACATGTTTAAAACAATTTTTCTTTATATTGCACTTGCTTTAAATTGCTTTTTATTGAAATGAGTCAGTCACGTTGAGTTGAGTGAGCCAGGTAAGTTATTCAGTTTCTTTCAAATTTCTTCTAGCCTATGTGTGGTTTAGCATTCCAACTCGCATACTCGTACATTCAATGTACTGATGCCAGTTGGCTTGCATCTTATTATGATGCAAACGCAGGTAACTAGGATCAACATCCAGCACCTCGTTGATTCAGTTGAGCAGCTCAGAGTCAGTGGTGAGCTTCCTTGCATTTCGGAGGACTCTTTTATTCGCTTTCAGTCTTTCATTTATTAGGATGTTGTACGGTTTGTCCCAACATCCATCTCAGTATTTTAGAGGCTTTATAGACAGTCAGATAGTTATTAGTTCAGATGTCTTTCTTTATCTTTCAGATGTTGTTTAAGACTTAAGTGTCATTTTGGTCAACTTATTATTCTTTAAGTTATTATTTGAGACTGTTTCATTGAGTTAAGTTTTCCGTTGAGTTAAGTAAGTCAGGCTAAGGGTTCGCTTGGGGCCAGAAATGATCTCCGAGTGCCAGTCCCGCCCAAGGTGTAGGCTCGGGGCGTGACAAAAATATTTTAGAAAAATCCTTTTGGCCAGAAGATTTGGCCAAAATTTGGTCAGATTGTTATTTTATCTATGTTATTTTACTTTTTTGAATATTTTTATCCCTTTAATTTTAATACCTCTTTAATTTAAAAATGAAAAAAGATCACTTTATTTTAAAATAAAAAAAATATTATAGAGTTTTTAAATTTCTGGACAAATTCTAGCTAAATTTTCTGGCAATTTAGTATTACCCAATATTTTAAGTTTTATATCAACATATATGGTAATACTGTAACGATTTATTTTAATTGAAAGAACATAAATAATTTTAATGTACTAATTAAATGAGAAAAAGTCATAAATGAAGAAAAAATTAAATCGGTTTGGATAATTAAGCACCAAAATATATTATCAAGAAATTTCATTTGTAGAATCTGATAATGATCATTTTTTTTAATTAAAGATATGAGTAAGAGAATACTATTTCTACTAATGATTCATGCTAGGGCTAGGTCCAAAATTTTTGATTCCTTCGAGAGTTAAAGCGTCCATTGATTTGTGTCCGCTTCCCTTCGAACTTGGTCTTGTTGTTTTTTTTGCCTCAGCATATAAGTCTCCCACAAATTTAACGTTGATTACATTTTTCATGATTTGATTCTCATGAATATTAAGAAAACGAGTTTCACTGATATAAAATAAAAATAATGAGCTCCAAAAAAAATAAATTGTGAAAACTAAAAGTGTAAGAAATGTTTTATCTAAGAAAATCCAAAAGTAAAAATGTTTTAACTTTTACATTAACATATATAGTAATACCGTAACGACTTATTTTACAACACAAACGAAAGAACATAAATAATTTTAAGGTACTAATTAAATGTAAAAAACTTATAAATGAAGAACAAATCAAAAATAAATGTCATAAATAATCACTTTTCAACCCTTACAATTGAAAAATAATAACGAAACTAATGTTCTAAATTTTACAAGAAAACACCAAGAAACTATCATGAAATTTCATCTGTAGAATGTTGACACCCAATTTTGACCTACCCCGATATAATTAATTTCTGAACTGCTTAATTTTCAAACGATTTAAAATAATTAATTTTAGAAATTTTGAAAAAAATATATAGTTTGCAAGTTATTTTAAATAATTTGTCACTTTTTATAATTTTAAATAATAATAAGTCGTTTATATAATTTTGCATATAATTAGTATTTTTATGAATATTCTAAAATTGCCTCAAAAAGATTTTATTTCGCTTAAATACTTTACAAATTAGTTTAGTTATATAATAGTTTACACTTTTGAGTTAATTAGTTAATAATTAAGTCAATTATTTTATTTCGTTGAAATTAAGAAGCTCATTAATTAATTTATATTAATTCGCCTTATTTAATCACTAGCCGAATTTATTAAATGAATTCAATTTGGCTACACTCCTAATTCATCGGCTAAATTCGTAATGCAATTGACCACTCAATTCGGTTAAAATTGTAACTTACTAGCCATTACTTTTACCTCACTAATAGAACCAATTTTTGGGATTTTATCTTACAATTTTCAGCTACCCAACTCTTCCAAATCAGCCCAAATCAGTAAGGCCCATCAGCGATGCATTTTTCAGCAACACCATACGTACAATAGCCCACAAAACAGAGAAAAACCCATTCCAAAATAACCCACCTACTATACATCAACAAATATATATCATCAGCCCACTTTTCAACCCATACCCAGTCCGTTTCTGATTCTAAAAGAACCCAAATTTTTTTAATATTTCCAGTCTAACGTTACGCAGCAAACGACGCCTACACGGATATAGACGAAAAGCAGTAGTTGTTCAAGCGTCTTCTCCAGCCTAGTACTGTTTCTGTACAACTCTCTGCGTTTCCAGGAGGCAGCAGGCACGTTTTTCCTCCCTTTCCTCTTCCGGAATAGGTTGAATTTCCGAGAAAAAGTATGCCTCTCTTCAATGGTGAAAGAAATTTATGGCATTTGAATTTTGAATGGACTCTTTTTCTATCCGTTTTTCACCCTTTTCCCCAAAAAATCCGAACCCAAATTCTTTCCCTATAAGTTCCCCTCTCCGTCATTTTGTTAAAAAAAAAGGAGAAATTCGGAGTTGGAAATTTTGGTTAGAAAAATTGTTGGCAGAGAACATTGAGTATTAGCCAAGTGTAGAGAGAAAGGAATACATCTAAACCAAAAAGAAAACCCTTTGAACTTGTTCAGATCGATCTTATCTCTCTTTCGTTTAGCCTTGTTTGTCGAGGTCCCCCGGAGTCGCTTTGAGTGTTGGTGAAGTCGTTCCCTGCTCGTCTCCTCCCAGTCTTGCTGCCCGAAAAAAGGTAATGCCTCCTCCCTTAGTTACGTTCTATCTCAATTCCAAGCGTTATGTGATAAACTTGCTTCTGTTGGGTTTCTCGGCCCCTGTCTTGTTCTCCTTTCTATTTTTTTTACTTCAACACTATTGGACAGAGGCTGATTTTGTTCGAATATAAGATTTCTGACTCATTTTCTTCGCTACATGGACTCCTAATCGGTCATCATTTAATTGTTTCATTGTCTTAATTAAATGTAGGGAGCTGGATTTGTTACTGTTTAAGTTTAGCTTTCATATAATTTTGGATGTTCGTTTTGCTTTGATCCCCATGCCTAACATGTCTTCAAGCATCAATTGTTCTTCATTTATCTTGTTACTGATTGTATTGCTATCTGTTTAAGTGTTGCTGAATCTTTGTTTCTATGTTTAAGCTTATTTGATTTATCTTTTTTTAGCAAATATTCAAAGTGACAAGTACAATGCTATGTCTTTTCTGTCTAGTTGTTGTCGCTTCATTAGCATGGTCCATGGTACAATTTTCTAATAAGATGTGCTAGCGTATTTATATCTTTAAGTCATTCATTGATTTGGTCAAGTATGTGGTAGCTTTAGTGATGTAGTTTTTGTTGAGTTTAATGATTGTCTAGGCCATAATATGATTTAATTAATATTATGTTTCATATTAACTTGGCATTTGTTAATTGCTGCCTATCTAAGGGTTGGTTATGTCTTGACCTCTTTGTTTGCCTTTGTTGCTGCTGAAAATCTCAAATAAAATGCCTATTTCAATTCACTGCGTTAAAATCTAGTGCCATGTGTAAGTATGACTTATGTCTTTGTTTAGATCTCTTATCTATTTAGACATATTTGTGAGTGTTTAGCAGGCTTAAAAATGTTAGTTTGACTTCTTTTAACATGCTTAAAATATGTTTGGATGTCTTTATTTATTAATCTTGGTACGGTAAAGGCTTTCTCATTAATTTGTCCTGCCTCTTCAGCTTTGATTGTGCTTTTATAAATAAAAAAATTAACCAAATGTTGACACCGAATTTTGACCCTCCCCGATAATAATTAATATCTGAGCTTCTTAATTTTCAAACGATTTAAAATAATTGATTTGAGAAAATTTCAAAAAAAAAAAAAAGAATAAAATAAAAATGTTTGCAAGTTATTTAAATAGTTTGTCACTTTTTATAATTTTTTAAATAATGATATGTATTTTATATAGTTTTTTATATAATTAGTATATTTTATGATTGTTCGAAAATCAGCTTAAAAAAAAAGGGATTTTTGTTTTATTTAAATAATTGGTTGATTGGTTTAGTTAATTAATACTTATATCTTGGAGCTAATTAGTTTATACTTAAGTTAATTATTTTATTTTGTTTAAAAAATAAGAAGCTCATAATTACTTTATATTAATTCGTCTTGTTTAAATTTTGACAAAATTCATCGATTGAATTTGATTTGGTTACGATTGAAAGTTATTCAGGCAATTATTCTTTATCAATTTATTTCAACCCATTAGAGGACCAATTTTAGGCCTTCTATGTTGCAAAAACCAGTAGACCATTTCCTTGTTGTTAAATTCCCAGCCCACCAAACAGCAACAACAATTCTTCCAGCAACCCATTCTTTTTCCAGTTAACCCGGCTCAATTCCCCAACACTACTACAGCAGCCCATACCAAATACAGCCCATCAGCAGCCCATACCAATAATACATACGTACAACAATCCAAAAAAAAAAAAACAATACAACATACAATCCAATATTTTCCCGACCCAGCCCATTTCCCTTTCTCCTTTCACAATAGAAGCAGTCTAGCGTTAAACAGAAAAAGAAAACCCAGCAGCGTCAATTCCATAGACGGAAAATAGCGATTCCAAACGGCATGAACGCAGAGGGCAGACGGAAAAGCAGTAGCAGAGGGCAGCCTGCATTTTTCCTTGTCTTCTTCTCCTTTCTGTCCCTCTTAGTTTCATACAGTAGCAGTAGCATGCGTCCACCCTATTTCCTCTTCCAGAATGGGGTGAAATTTCAGGAAAAAAAGTGTCTAGCTCGAATGGTGAAAAGAATTAGAGGTTTGAATTTCAAAAATAGGCCTTATTCTTACGAATTTGATCTGTTTTCCCATAAGTTTCGAACCCTAATTTCCCCTTATAAAAACATCGATTCTGTTCATTTGTGAGGAGGATTTTTTTTTTTTGGGAAATAAAAATTTGGTGTTAGAAAATTTAGTTGGAAATTTAGAGTTAGAGAAAATAGTTGGACAAAATATTGAGAGAGATTAGCTGAATCTGCTAACTTGTAGACAGAGAGAAACACAACAAGAAATAGGTATAAAAATACCTACAGAATAAAGAGAAGACGACGAGTTTTGAGTCCGAGTTTCACTCTTTTATCTCGTTTTTTATCCTCCCGGTCCATTAGAACTCGTTGGTGGTGGTGGGAACCTCCGACAACTCGTTTCGCCTCCGTTTGCTGCCCCCAAAAAGGTAGTACTCCTTACGACCTTGGTTTAGTTTCCTTTTAGATTACAATGATTTTCTTGTGTGTTGTTTTTTTGGTTGTTATGAATAATTCTTAGCGTGATCTCCTGGCACTGTTTAATTTTAGTTGTTAATGCGGTTTTAGTTTGGAAATATGATCTAGGTCGCTGATTTAAGTTCTAAATCATAATGTATATAATTCTTCGGCTGCAACCTTTATACTCATCTAGAATTTATTCGTCTGCTGCTTGATAATCTTACCCCCCATTGTCCATGATTTTTGCTTAGTATGAGTCTTTTCATGTCAGTCTCACGAAACATATTTTATCCTATTTCGGAAATGCTAAGAATATGAAGCTAGATTTGAGCGTAGTTTATACTGATCGGCGTGTTGTTTAAATACTGATTTGGTGGAAAATGTGGTATATTTGTATGAATTAGTCTGTTCAAATGCACGATTATGTCATCCCAAATTTCGAGCTAATCTAATATGATTTGACTTGAGCTATTCTTTAATGATACTTTATAAGCTAGTTGGTCATTTCTATATTTGATATTTCACCCAGATTTGTTTGTTTTACATTTATTAAATTGGTCCAAGATTATTTTTTTAATTTTTTAATTTTATTTTTGTTTTTTGTGTTATGGCAGTGTCTTTCCCAAGTTTGTTTTCTTAATATTATTTGAAAACATGTGTTAGTTTGCGTTGGATTAATTGAAAAATAAAAGCATGATTGCCCTTTTTCTCCTTTAAGCTAGTTAAGGTGTTGAACATTTAGGGGTCATTCTTGATTGATATTTCAGTTAACTTTTTTATTTTATTTTAATTATTTGGATTTCTCTTGGGATTTTGAAATGGCTAGATGTCTTAGTGCCTTTTTTTAAAAATCTCCTTTAAGCTCCTTCGGTCATCGTTATTAGTCCAAATGCATTACATTTTTATACTTATTAAATTTTGCTTGGATTCTTAAGGTCGGTAAGGTCAGCCCCTCTCGAATGCTTACTAATTCATTTTTTTTACCGACTTGGGGGTCAACAGTAGTCTAGCTAAATCGTGTGTTTGGCATGTTGTTAATTCTTTTTTTTTGAGTTATTGTACCGAAAGTGTCTTATTGCTTCATTTCCTCTTACGAATTATTATGAATATTACTTATGTATTTTATTTGTTCTTGCCACATGTGAAATTCACCCGAGTTCACCATGAACTCCTATTTCCTCTTGTATTTCGGGAGAGCCGTAATGGCTCAAATCTTCCTTTATCGAGTCAGCCAGCCACTAAAATCGACGAACAGGCTCCAGAGTTGAAAAGACGTGCAAGAAATCAAGAGTTGAAAGATTAGGCCAAAGGCCCACTCCTCCTTATTTAAATTTGTATTTTTGTTATTTAGGGCACAAGCCCTTGTCTTTTAATTATTAATACTCTATTAGAAGTTTAGGACAGGTGAAGAATGGGCCTAAGGCCCAAAGATAAAATATATTTCTTTTTATGATTAGTTTAGGACAGGTACATATGATTCAAATGGACCTTCCCCAAAATGAAAAATGGGCCCAAAGACTGGTCTAGGCGGATAGAAACCAGATTTGGGTCCCACCCTCTTTCCCTCTTTACTTCACTGTGTTTGTTTTGCTTGTTAGTATTTGTCGTTAATCTTAGGGTCGAAAATTTCAAATCCCCAAAAGACACCCATTTTGAATTAATCACCTAACTAAATTAGCCGTTTCTCACTCGACTTTAAAATAAATAAATAAGTTTACAAAATACTTCATTTAAGTAATATTGCGACATTTTTCTGTTACTTCCTTAAAATGGTCCTAACTACAGGATTTGTTCAATCAAGTTAAGTTAAACTACTTTAGCCAAATAAATTAGTTGTCGGATAACCGCATTAGCGGATATTCTAGGTGCTTTAAAAATCTTCCTAGAATATTAATAGGAACTCCGAACCTTCTTTAAGTATTTTCAATTGATTTCCTGTTTTAATCTATTGAAAATCAGTTTTCTTGATTTTTCTTAAAAAATTAAGTGGCGACTCTTAAACCAGTCTAAAATATATTTTCCTAATAAAACACCAAACAATCATGTGTCCAATTTCAGCTTACTTTGATTGTTTTTAGCTAAGCATGTTTATGTTTAAGCAATCAGTTTTGAAGCACTGATGTAGTGTGAAATTCAGCCAAATGCCTCTTGTTTGTCTTTATTGTTAACTAGTGAACAAATCCGCGCGTCTTCGCGCGTATTAGACTTTTGATATTCTATTTTTAATAAAATATTATAAACTTTAATCAATTATATTATTAATGCATTTTTTTAATGATTTTTCATCACATAAAAGTTTAGAGTCTTCTATAAAACTTGTATTTATATAATTTGTATAAGTGAAACAATATTTTTATTTTTCTTAAAAGAACGTAAAGAAAGGAAATTAAAGGAGAATATGTAAGTAATTAATGTAGTCAGGAATAGGAAACATAAATAACAGAAATCAAATAATTATGAATTGATATAAGAATTGCAGTATTTTATTTATTTATTATTATTTTTATTTTTTCTGAAATGTGTGGATCATTTTAGTTATGTGACAAGTATGTTTATCATAGATGCTGCATCTAGGCGTAGATGCATAATTAAAATAATTTCCCCTTAGAATTTTGGTCGCTTAATCACTGATGTTATAGCTATCGCCCCCCTCCCAAATATTTTACTCTTATCTCTTATCTCATGCTTCTAAAAGAAATTTTTAAGTTTATTAATTATGAGGATAGAACGTTCTTCATTTTAGTTGAGTAATGTGATAGGATTGCGTCTACGGAATCACTAGATTCGATGTTTTCCTGTAATTTGTTTAAGTTTGAGTTCAAATATTAGTTAATGCAAAATCACTTTGTCAATCTTATTAAAAGTAGGTGCTAATTTATTTTATGTGTTTTCTTTTCTTTTGTCAAATCCACCCGAGTTCGCCATGAACTCCTATTTCCCCTTGCATTTCGGGAGAGCCGTAATGGCTAAAATCTTCCTTTATTGAGTCAGCCAGCCACTAAAATCGACGAACAAGCTCCGGAGTTGAAAAGACGCGGAAGAAATCAAGAGTTGAAAGATTGGGCCAAAGGCCCACTCCTCATTATTTAAATTTGTATTTTGTTATTTAGGGCACAAGCCCTTGTCTTTTAATTATTAATACTCTATTAGAAGTTTAGGACAGGTGAAGAATGGGCCTAAGGCCCAAAGATAAAAGATATTTCTTTTTATGATTAGCTTAGGACAGGTATAGGTGATTCAAAAGGGCCGAAGGCCCAAAACGAAAAATGAAATGGGCCCCAATACTGGTCCAGGCGGACAGAAACCAGATTTGGGTCCCACCCTCTTTCCCTCTTTACTTCACTGTGTTTGTTTTGCTTGTTAGTATTTATCGTTAATCTTAGGGTCGAAAATTTCAAATCCCCAAAAGACATCCATTTTGAATTAATCACCTAACTAAATTAGGCGTTTCTCACTCGACTTTAAAATAAATAAATAAATAAATAAATAAGTAAGTTTACAAAATACTTCATTTAAATAATATTACGACACTTTTCTGTTTCTCCCTTAAAATGGTCCTAACTACAAAATTTGTTCAATCAAGTTAAATGAAATTACTTTAGCCAAATAAATTAGTTGTCGGATAACCGCATTAGCGGATATTTTAGGTGCTTTAAAAACCTTCCTAGAATATTAATAGGAACCCCGAACCCTCTTTAAGTATTTTCAATTGATTTCCTGTTTTAATCTATTGAAAATTAGTTTTCTTGATTTTTCTTAAAAATTAAGCGGCGACTCTTAAAACCAGTCCAAAATATATTTTCCTAATAAAACATAGAATCTGATAAGTATTATTTTTTTTATCAAAGATGTAAATTGAAAAATAACCAGGGAACACTATTTCTACTAATGATTCATGCCAGTGCTAGGTCTAGAATTCTTGATTCCTCCATGAATCAAAGCATGAATTGGTTTGTGGTGTCCACTTCCCTTCGGACTTGATCCTGTCGTTTTTATTCCCCCAACATATAATTCTTTCATAAATTTGACGTCGATGACACTTTTCATGACTTGATTTCTAGAGAAATTAAGAGCACAAGCTTCACTAATATTAAATAAAAATAACGAGTTCAAAAAGAAATAAATTGTGATGAAAATTGCAAAAAAATTGAGACCCCTAACAATTTAGAAGAGAGAAATGTAAATGACTTTATAATATAATACAAATTTGCTTGAATGTTGCATGAAAATGTAGTGCTATTTTGCCTGCTATTTATAGTAGATGATGCTAGAAAAAACATAGTGTATTTCATAAGGGAAGTGCCATATTTCACAAGGGAAGTACCATATTTTACTATGATATGAATAGGTCTAGACTCATTCTCTAGATAGATGTAATGTATTTTTTTCGTCCATTTTTAATTGTCATGGTTTTTTTATAGAGTCAAATAATAAGAACTTTGATTAATATTTTAAATATATATTTTAATCATATTGATATGCAAGAAATTGCAATTTAGAGTATTTTTCATATAGTTTTTGAATATTTATTATTTTTGTTTAAAATATTGAACTAATGTAATCTCATTTAACTTTGAAAGCTAGTCAAATTGACTTTCGAAAAATGCAACATGACAATTAAAAGAGGACGGATGGAGTAACATTTTTTGAATTTCGAGATTTAAACATTTCTATCTTTGATAGTAATTTTTTTTTATATCTTTTATATATTTTAAATTGTCAATTATAGTTACTTATATTTTTTGTAAAATATTAAAAATAGTCATATTTATTTCCTTTCATCAATGCTACTCCCTCCGTCTCATTTTATATGACACTTTTCGAATTTCGAGATTCAAACAAATTTATCTTTGACCAAGTTTTTCATAGATCTTTTAAACATTTTGAATTATCAATTAATGTGACTTATAATACTTTTTACGTAGTTTACAACTATATAAATTTCATTTCAAGAAATTTGAAGATTTCATGCACACGTTTCTGGTCAAACTTGGACTGTTTGACTCAAAAAAACGAAAAACACCACATAAATTGCGACAAAGAAAGTATCAATTTTTCCCATAAGATTATACATAATACTCCATTAAAGATAGCCATATATAATTTCTTTCACATCCGTTTATTTCTTTGTATATGAAAAAAATTACTCCCTCTATTTTCATTTACATGTAGTCCTTACTAAAAAATAAATGTTCTTTAATATTTGTCATTTCTCAAAATTAATGCAAATGACACTATTATTCCTATTTTACCCATGAGAGTTGTTAATCTTGAAAGTGTGTATTTTACCAATAAATAAAAACTAAGTACTTATCCATTCATTTTTACTTGTTCACTATTTGAAAAATAGATTTTTACTTTTACTTGTCACTCTTAACTTATCAAAATAATAATATTTTTTCATGTTTTACCCTTATCATTAATTATTTATTCTCCATATTATTTTTTAAAATATCAATTAATATGGATATTGCGATAAAATAAGTCATATTAATTATTGTTTCTTAAAGGATATAACAAGTAAAATGAACGGAGAAAATAATTAATTATTTTTTGTTTATTGTAATTGCTTATATTATTAAATTACACCCAGCATTGTACTCGATAAGATTGAATTTTAAAAAAGAAATCTCAAACAAAGAAAGTTACAATAAAAGATAGAGAATAAATAAATAAATAATTGTCTTGAAAATTGAAGCTTAAACAAATTTTATCAAGGAGGAGAATAAAACATTCTTTTTATATAAAATATATAGGGAAATTGGGGTGAAAAATATTGAATTTTCAAATTTGGATTAATTCATATTGAAAGTTTAGCTACAATTTCAAACTCTAAATTTTGAAATGGTTAAGAACTTACTCGTATCGACTATTTACCCCAACTAAATCAATATATATATTATGTGATGTAAGAACTAGAAATGCTTTATTCAAGAAAACTCAAAAGCAAAAATATTTTAATGTTTACATCAAACATAAAATAAATGAAAGAACATAAATAATTTTAGTGTACTACTATTTAATTGAGAAAAAGTCATAAATGAAGAACAAATTAAATCGTTTCGAATAAATTTCACAAATAACCAATTTTTAGCTCTTATAAGTGAAAGATAGTTACTACTATAAAATAGAGTATTAAATTTTAATAATTAAACACCAAGATATATTATCATGAAATTTTATTTGTTGATAATGATGATGATTATTTTTATTAAAGGTGTGAGCCGAAAAATGACCAAGGAATATTATTTCTATTAATGATTCATGCTAGGGCTATGTCAAAATCCTTGATTCCTCTGAGAGTCAAACCGTCCTTTGATTTGTGTCCGCTTTCCTTCAAATTTGGTCTTGTGTTTTTTTTCCTCAACATATAAGTCTTCTAGAAATTCAACGTTGATGACATTTTTCATGATTTGATTCTCAAGAAAATTAAGAAAACGAGTTTCACTGATATAAAATAAAAATAACGAGCACGAAAAGAAATAAATTACAATGAAAATTGTGAATAATTTGAGACCTCTGGCCATTTCTGATGATCATCTAAATGGCTAGAGGTCTCAATTTTTTCGCAATTTTCATCACAATTTATTTCTTTTTGAGCTCGTTATTTTTATTTAATATTAGTGAAGCTTGTTTTCTTAATTTTTCTAAGAATCAAATCAGGAAAAAAGTCATGAATGTTAAATTTCCGAAAGACTTATATGTTGAGGCAATAAAAACAATAGGACCAAATTCTAAAGGAAGCAGACACAAATCGATAGATGCTTTAACTCTTGAAGGAATCGAGAATTTTGGACTTAGCCCTGACATGAATTATTAGTAGAAATAGAGCCAATTCTTCAACTTATGTTTTTAATAAAAAATAATCATAATCAGATTCTACTGATGAAATTTTATGATAATATATCTTATGTGCTTTATTTGTAAAATTTGAAATTTTGACAATGAAAATAACTAACAATAATGAAGAAATAATCTAAAGAGGAGGTTTTGAAGTACCCGAATTGGAGATTCAAATTTTTAGATCTTAAAGTTGCCATATTTCGATCATTTCACTTTTATTTATATTATTCATTATTACATATAATTTATAATATTAGCTAGCAATGTATATTATATAAAAAATTATGGTACATAATTTGTATTGAATGACTCTATAAGAAAATAATATAAATTATTATAGGGTGAATATGTGAAAATAGATTTTACTTTGTTTTATGAAAAAAGAAAATAAATGAAATAAAAAAATTTAATATTAAAGAAAAGGAAGAATATAAAGAGAATATTATTTTTTCGTGCAAAATTTGGTATAATGTGCTGGAGTTAGTATAAAAAAGAATCTTCTTTTGTTAGCATAAGATTTGGTATAGTCATGTATTGGAGTTGATTTACACTAAAATAGTGTTGATCTTATGAATCATAATGATTAAACTGATGGCTAACTTTAAAGCATAGACTAGCACAAAATCAAGAAATTTTTAGTATAAACAACGAGATTTGACAAAGACTAAGAAAATGTATAAATTTCAAATATAAGAATCTAGACGCATATAAAACTTAAACAATAGAGAAAAAAACTAAGGTTTACCCTTTTTTTTATGGAAGCGAATCGGAGCTACGAGCAATAAAACTTCTCCACCACCCAAAATGAAAGTAGAATATTTCAGGTTCAAACCTTCGTGGATTTGATCTATGAAAACACTGTTTTCTTCCCAAAACTTCCACTCAAATCTGCACTCCAAATCAGTGAATACAGTGAGGTATTTATAGAGTTAATATTTCAAATAGTCAAATAACTAATAGTAATTTTTTCAGAGAAAGTCATTTAATTTTCTATATTTTGTCCCTTAACATTAATTATTTATTTTTTAATTAATTTTCAAGACATCAATTAATAAAGATATTACGGTTAATAGTTATGTCAATCATTGTTTTTTTATTAGTGGTGTTAAATCCAAATAATGACAAGTAAAAATGAATGGAAAAATAAATTAATTCATATTCACTATTATTTCATATTAATTAATTATTTTCACCATTGTACTCTATAAAATCTGATCTTCAAAAAGAAATTTTAACAAACAAACAAACAATAAAAGATAGAGAAGAAAAATAGAAAATTGCCTTGATTCTCAACAAATTTTATCAAGGAAAGTTAATAAAACATTCCTTTAAAATATATAGGGAAATTAAGGTAAAAAATTTAAATTTTCAGATTTTGGATTAATTCATATTGAAATATTGGCTCCAATTTCAAGCTCAAAAATTTGAAATAGTCATCCATTAATGCATATAAATTATAATGTATTTCATTGGAAATATAGTCTTTACCGACTATAAGAGAATATGAAAATATATATTTTTTTATTTCACTTTGCAAAATTTCATATGAATTAGTGTTTGATTTAGACTTTCAACAATTATATTTATTATTTATTAAAAATTTGACCTCAAGAGAACATTAAATAAATGTACAATGGTAAAAACAGAGGGAGTAACATATTATTTTGCTTCTTGATTGAACTTTAATCCTCTTTATTTGCCATTAATATGATAGTTGGTGTTGACCATTCTAATGAGAGGTTTTTTTTATTATAAATATACATTCAAGTTCCTTTCTTGGATGATGAGAAAGAAACAAAGAACACATAAAAATTCTTCTTTTTATGAGATAACATAGAAAAAAAGCTCATTTTGATTTAATTTTTGATAATTTTTGGCTTCTAACTAGAAGACCTTATTGAATTCTGATGAGGAATGCATGCCTCAAGCTTTGAACAATTTCCTAATATTCGTGATTATGTATTTTCCGTAAAATTTCCTATAGATAATAATAGCTAGCCTTCTAGGAATTAAGAAAGTGCCATGTAATTTGAGTCTGATTTTTTTTTGAATGGGATGGTGTTTGAAGCAATTTCTGTGAAGCTGACTATTGGAATTTTTGCGCTTTTTCCAGTCCCAATTTGGTTCTTATTAGTCATACGTGGGTTGTTAATTTCTAGTCCAAAATAATTAAAAAACTTACTTGCATTGAGTATTTACCCCGCCTAAATCAATGTACGTATGATTTATATATCTTAATTACCATGGTTAAGTGATATACATATTTTAACTTTGATTAACAAAATCGGTTATATCAGTTATGAGATGAGACGTAGTTACCTAACGTTCTACTTGCATTTAGAAATTGATGCAAACAGGCCGGACCCACCCTTGGTAACGGGTGTCAAGCGACACTCTTTTACCGAAAAATTATATTGTATATACATGTTAAATTTTGTTTTAAGAAATATATATATATATACAAGTACGGTTGACATTTCTTGAAACAAGTTGAAGGTTAGAGTCTACTGGTCAAGAGATTGCAAGAAATTCATGAGGTCATGTGTTCAAGCCCTACAATATCCTTGTTATAATTTTTACTATAATAATTGACACCTCTTAATAAAAATCCTAAATTTGCCGACCAATGCAAAAGGTCATTACTTTTCTTTAACCTTTAAACATTTTTTTTAAAAAAATAGTTTCACTTTTTCTGGTTTAATTTGCTGGCACACTAATACTAGCTTACGTAAAGCATTAATATGCAGCCACTATGTAATATGGTTTGGTGGTACCCCTAAAAATGCAAAGTGGACTAGTAGCAATGTCCATTAATTTCTTTATTTATTACTTCTCTTATAAATAAATATTCAACTTTGTTTTATAAAAACACACAGGAGTAGAATATTTTATACTGTTAACTCTTATTGACCTGCCCACCGAATCCTCTGGATAAATTGGTATTAAGTTTTCTCGATGAAATTTAATATTACGTGTTTGACCACTAATTAAGAATTTCTATATATATTGAGCAAAATATATCTATATGCATGCATTTTTGCTATTAGATACACTAAAATAGGAAGAAAGACGAGCGAAATTTATTATGTATTCCATATACATGCGACTCCACTTGTATACTGTGTATCTAAAATAGATTAACATAATTTTGACCTCATGTATTTTGAGATATATGTATCTGAACATATCTTAACGTATCTGAACACACCAAAATTAGGTAAAATTCGTAATATTGCAAACTAAAGTATATCTAAATAATTAGCTCTTAAATTAGTAAAATTTAATAATATATGTGTCAAAATTAAGAATGATATTTCTTTGGTATGGTCTCTCTGTTTGGCAGGGCAGCCAGTTGATGCATGCAGAATAATCTTGCTAAATGTAGAAATCAAAGTGAGTCAAAAAAAGTGAAAGTAAAATAATTCAATTTTAATCACGTGATGAATATTGCATGCCGGCTTAAAATTCATAGTAACAGATAATTTTAACTTCACATTTTCATAGTTGTCCATCGAATTCAGCAATAGTCAAATGCAGTACGATATTGTCCAAAATTATATAACGAGACAAACAATGCATCAATATTCTCTCCATTGGGTCACTACTTAGGAAATTTATGCACCTTTCTCCAATATCATTGCTTTGATAACTGGAAATAAAGGTGGATCCAAGAATAATTTTAAACGTGATGCATGCATTGAGTTCACTTTTAAAGTTTTTATTGTTAAATTCATTGCACTTTTGAATTTAAAAATCTAACATTTGTTAAAACTTTAACGTAAAAACTCTTCACATATTTGCTTAATTATTTTGTATCTGTCAACATCCACTTTCACGATAACATATGAGTTTCAAATTTTCAATAGAATTGATATGGTGTGAATTATTAGTTGCATCTATAGAGGCCAGTACTTTATTCCTGTAAATCCATAATCAATTAAACGAAAGAATTTTACAAACTCTCGTACAATGCATTACAACTTATAATACTCAAAACCGAAAAAAATGAAGAAATAAAAATTGTTACAAGTAATGAATTAAGTAATTAAATCAATAATCAGCAAACTAGTAATAATAATACTAGCTTAGATTAACCAATAATAATAATTAACTAATGGTTCATGCCAGGGCTAGGTCCAGAATTTTTGACTCCTCCAAGAGTTGAAGCATCTCTATATTTGTGTCCTTCTCCCCTCGAACTCGGTCCTCCTGTCTTGATTGCTTCGAAATATAATCCATCAACATTAACAACGTTGAGAGGACGAGCTTCGCTGTTAAGGAAAAGTGAAGAGCTTAATAAGACATTGACCGCGATCAGCACTGCAAAAATATTGAGACCTCTTGCCATTTTTGATGAAAATTTGCTCAAATTTGGAGATAATAATCTGATATTTTTGTACCTAGTTCTTATAATATTTTTGTAGTTGTGTGTGAAAATATGGTGCATCCTTGCTCTATATTTATAGTAGTACGTTCATGTTATTAATAAAAGGCGTTTCATGAAGAAAATATTAAATTCTTTGATGAAGTAACTTCTGGGAAATTTAACTATTGGACTCTCCCACTCTTTGGTCCAACTTTGGTTCTAATTAGTCAAGAATTGTTAATTAATTACTCCCTTCCGTTCATTTTTACTTGTCCACTGTACTAAATGTAGTTGTTCAACAATACTTGTCCGCTTTGAAAAATCAAGAGATAATTTATCTGTTTGTGTATATTTTACCCGGCATAAAATATTATTCAATATCTAATACATTTTTCAAAGAATTAAATTTAATATATTCAAAGGTAATATACTCATATTACCCTTATTATTTATTCATTTCTATATAAATAAATTACAAAGAGGACAACTATTGTTGGACGGAGGAACTAACGTTGAATTCTCATTTAGAAAAAATAATTTAAATAAATGTGGACATATTTTTTCTCTTTTTTTTAATCTTTTTGCCTGCGTACGTAATAGCCTACGTCAGCCACTAACATGCAATATGGTCTTTCGTTTTAATTTTGGGGGCAATTTATATTGTAAACTCTTGTTGACCTGCCCATTAGATCCTCCTTAAGAAATTAGATACATAAATTACTATTAAATATTAATGGCTGTTGGCATTTTATTGTATCTCTTTATTTTTTGTTGGTATGGCAAAATTTGCCATAAAAGACATGGTTCGTCGAAAAGTATTAGTCTAAACTTGGGAGGTTTAATGACCATTCAGTATACACTATATCAAAAATGATTTTAAATGATAATTAATTAATGATAATAGTTTAATTATCATTAAATATATTTTTATGGGTAATTAACCCTCTTTGTAAATGTCAACTAACTAATACGGGTAGAGACTTTAACACTCTTCGTTAATGTACATACTTATTGCTGCTAAAATCTATTTTTATTACATTATAATGACATTTTGATTGGCCTAATACAGTTCATCTAAATTTTGTGATTTCAACTAAATATATCTCTCATAATAACACATGAAAAATTTTATCAAAATATTTTTATTTTATATGATTTAGCCATAATAAAAGGAAATGAGTTTTATTTAATTTCGTAATTAAAAAAATTATAAGAAAAAAAAGACTTATTCATAAGAGTTTGTAGGTTGAGTTATAACCCATTTGTTAGCCATTTTGACCCATGTCATCTCGGCTAAAGTAATATTTTTTTAATTTATTAATGCAACTCATTTAATTCGTCTAAATTTTAATCCTGTGAATATTATTTATTTTTATTTAATACAAAAAATAAATAACATCTTGTAATTCTTCATAACTAATCTATGTAAACATTCCTAAATCGTAATGTGTATATACAGATGTAGAATGAGAGAGTTACTTCTTCTTCATAAATGATTCACATTTATTTAAGTGACAGTTTCTTAATTTCATAAGAAAATATATGCATTATTCAGACAAACTAAGTTACTTTGCATTATGACAAATTCATTAAAATAAGAGTAATGTTTCATTACATTAATTTCTTACGATCTTATGATGGATGGAAACATAAACAATTTTCCTATATATGGGAGCTAAACATACAAAAGGGAAACAAAAAACTTTCCTTTCCATTTACTCTCTCAGTTATCAATTTCTCTATTGGCTCAAGTAATTATTTTTCATATTGTAGATTTTTAGGCAATTATTTTTGTGCAATATCAAACTTTCGATCACGAGTGCACGTATCAGAAAGAGTTGGGGAAACCTTTTGAAATTACCGATTTTAACGATTTACACCAATCAAGCTAAAATCGCTTTCAAAATAAATGAGTTGCCATTTGAAAAAGTCAAAGATTAAGGATTATTCAATTAAGTAAAAAAGTGAAGTGGTTATTGTTCAATTTACACACGTGATCAATCAAAAACAAAGTTTGATTTCCCAACCTCTTAAATGAATTCTAGGAATGGTCAAATGCTTGAATTTTATACCCCTTGTTTTCCGACATGTTTTGAGCAGGGGCAAGTAAACATTACTCCCTCCGTTCACGTTTTAATTTTCGAAATATGATAGCAGATAAGTAAAAGCAAAAATTATGATAAATAAAAATGAACAGAGCAAATACTGATCATCTATTCGGCATAATTCAATAATTTTTAATCAAATAACTATATTTATATTAAAAATAGTTCACATTCTCTTTGAAGGTCCATAATATATAACTCAATATTCTGCAATTTATAACCCGTACGTTTGATTAAAAGAAAAAAGAAAAAATTATTCCAAGATGGTTTTTCTACTGGCGCAACTAGACCCTAAACTATGATCGACATTCAAGAGACATATCTTACTACACTAAGGTCCTATTATCTCTCCGAACTCATTTTTTAAAATAATTTTATAAACCTTTTGGCTTACGTGGCACGCTCTGTGACTCCACATAGTTGAGGCATGTGGGAGATATTTGGATGCCACGTAAGTCAAAAAGGTGTATAAAATTACAAAAAAAAAAAAAGGTTTGGAGGTAATAAGACCTTAGTTTAGTTAAGGTGTGTCTCTAAGATTTCGGTCATAGTCTAAAGGGTACTTGTCCCTTGCTCCCTACCCAAAATGTTACTCCCTACGTCCCAATTTATATGACTTACTTTCCTTTTTAATCAGTTCCAAAGAAAATGACACATTTTTATATTAAGTAACACTTTTACTTTAAAATATCTATTTTATCCTTAATGAAATGATTTATATATAGCAAGACAAATTTCTATCATTCAAGTTATACCAAAAGTTTTAAAAGTCTTCATTTCTTTCTTAGACTTCATGCCGAGTCAAACTACCTTACATAAAATGAGACGGAGTGTATTAATGATTAAACGAGGCACAAAACTCAAGAAGGCTGCCTGAACCAATCAAAGACAACCGAAAGATGCCCAAGAAATAGGGAAAATTAGCAATTAAGTCATAATACCTAATATAACTAGTCAAAATAACAACACTTTAAAATATTTATTTAAAATGGCAGAATGACAATATTTTTATAAAATAATATATATTCAGATTTTAGTATTTTAAATTAATTTTATTTATGGAAAGAGTCCTATATTAGACCAAATTATATATCAATAACTGTTTAAAGTGAAAAAAATAAATTAAACCAATACCATTAACCTTTTTTCATCACCATTCACGTTTCTTCCCCAACTTTCACATTTCTTCCCCACCTTTCACGTTTCAAGTTTATCTTTCTTCAAAGTGCTAAATTGTTGTTCATCAAGAAATTTTCTTTATTGTTAAACAAATTCTCTTTATTAATTCAAGCAGATTTCTCGATTGGCAAGGTAATTTCCATTATCAATTTTGATTTTTTTTATTTGATGTTTAAATCACTGATTCTATACATTACGGATTTTCAGTCAATTTTTTCAATTTTTATGTGATTTTGTTTAAATATTCATCATATATTTATTAATTTCAATTTTTTTTT
>JAJOOJ010063599.1:0-19341 GCA_029582625.1 Solanum boliviense
ATGTCATGGCTATTTGATAGGTTTCTAAGTGTTGAAGATGAAGACTTGGTGAGTCCTCATATATTCGAGGACAATACCCCATATGTTCTTTTATGTCTTTTAAGTATTGTTTAAGTTGTGTATGGGATTGGTCTCAAATTTTGTACTCTAAAGTATTAGATGGTTTTGAGACATCATGTATAAAGTCTAGAAAGTCTTCCGCTTGCTATTGTTTTTTTATTTTAATGAAATGTTTTCTTGGTAAAGAAAGTTTTTAATTCCTTATGGTTTTAGTGTCTATGCGATGAATGAATGCTAAGAGGCTTGTATTAGACCTCTTCGAGGTCGAGTACGCCGGTTACGACTAGGGTGTGATCCCGGGTCGTGACAGGTTAGACTTAGATTATTTTGATGTTAAAAAATGAAAACTCATGTTTGAGTGTTGAGAGCTTGGTTAAGCTTTTGTTGCCTTTTGTTAGAAACGTTGGTTGCTTGGGATATCTATTCCCTTGAGATCATCGTAAAAGATTCGGTGCTTGATTGTGGATCAATCGATTGAGGTCTTTAGGTTTAATATACATTTAGGTTTCCTTTGATTTCCTTTTATCGTGTCAAACTATTTATCTTTACTTTACGTCTTTGATACTCGTATTAGATCGTAGTTCTTCTTGTGAGGATTACATCATTTGGTATCAGAACCGTGCTTAGTATCGTTCCTATGATTCTAGTCTTGGGCTTGTTCGTACAAAAAAAATGGTTATTTTCGTTTTTGAGATTTTGCTGAAATGGGTTTCTTAGATCTAAGTCTTGTTTGAGTTTCTAAGGTTGGAATAGTGTTCTCAAACTATATTTGAGTCTTGGGCTGAGATTGGAAGGGGTTTGGAGCTTTATTGAAGAATCCACCATTGAAGACTTGAAGAAACTTGAAGAAGACTAAGTGGGTTTTGAAATGTGAAGGTTTTGGCTTGGAATTGAAGTTCAAAAAGTATTGGGTGTTGTTCCCATATCAAGGAGAGCCTTCACCTGGTTTTTTTGTGAAATTCTGAGACAAAAATTTTAAGGGTTTTATTTTGGTGTTCATCTTGTTCTTGAAGTTCTTGAAGAACATTCATATCTTCAAGGAAGAGAATATTTGAAAAGCAAGTGTTTGATTCAAAAGGGGAAGAAAGAAAATGAGTAAAGGTGTTTATAAAAGGGAAATTACCAAAAGGGTAAGTCCTAAAGGACAAAAGGACAAGAGAGGGGGGGACCACCAGATTTCAAATTTCAGATCATTGAAGGAGCTGCAGAGGGTCCATTGGGCAAGCAAAAGTGTGCATCGCCTAAACAATCGGCTCCTCGCCATTTGGACAGTTACTCGCCGAATTGGCCACCCATTTAAAGGAGCTACTGAACATTCGGCAGAATCGAGCCTTGGTCGCCGAGTCCCATCGGCGCATCGCCGAACTACCACCCCTATCACCGAGTTGCCTTGTCCGTTTGCAGAGTTTAGCGCGTCCATCTTCAAGTTGGCGAGCTGAACTTCAACTTAGGCGAAGAAAACAGGTCATTCAGCGATCGGAAACTCTAGTTACTCCTAATCTCAAGTTTTAAATTCTTAGTTTCTTTTCTTTTGATTCTCAAATGTTCTCAAGAATCCTAAACCGATTTTCAACTCGTAACTACTCTACTTGTTGACCATTGGTTATTGAATTCACTTCTTTGTTTGTGCCTTTTCTTTTCATGCTTTACTCATTTTTACTTCATAGTTAATTCTTGATTCCAGACCGTTTGTTTAAAATTGAGTCATCCGTTCATTTTCAAACAAGAATCCATTCCGACCTAGAGTTGAAATTGGTACCTTGTGATCAATGAAATATAACAATTGTGAACATTAGCCGCGCCAATTGAGAGGAAATCAAAGGTGTGTAAACACGAGTGATTGTAAGTTCAATTTATTAACGCTAACGTTGTTTGCTGTTTGTTTTTGTGAGTTGTTTTAATGTCAGGAACAATGGATACAGGAGGAGATGACCACCCGTCGGAGAAATTACTTTGGCTACTTTGTTGGAAGCATTGAACAATGTGAGAGGTGATATAGCACGGATGGACGGTAGAATTACTATGGTGGAAGGTCAAGTCAATTCCAATGACTCCACACCACAAGCTACTTTTCATGCTACTACAAGTGGGCATGATCACACTCATTCTCCTACTCTCACACCCGGAATCCTCCACCAAGCCTTGCACCTAAAATTTGTGCAATCGGGTTCAAATAGCCAAAGTACCCATCGACCATTCCATTTTCCTCTTAGTCAAGAAGCTGCACCAAATCAAACCCATCCTTACCAAACCCCACCTAACCAAAATAATCTCTACCAAATACCACAACCACAACCAAATCCCGTAAATGAAGTGAAGAATGATGAAGATCAAGGAGGTTATGAGGGTGAAGGTGAAGAAGCGCCATGGAATGAGTCACCAAGGAATCGACCAAGAGGTCAAGTGTTGCACAGTGGACCAAAAGGTAGATTGGGTCCAATGCCATTTGAAATGAGACAACATGGGAACCACCCTCAAGGTGGAAATCAATGGGAAGTCAATGGCAATCATGAAGTTGGTCAAGAAACTAGAGAAGAACATGGAAACCGCTATCAAGGAGGTCATCAAAGGGGTTATCATTACAATGACCAAGGTGGCCATGGAGGCCGAGATGTTGGCATCAACTCTATCAAAACGACTCTTCCAGCATTCAAATGGGAATGCAATCCAGATGCTTACTTAGAATGGGAGTCGCAATGTGACCAGATTTTCATTGTGAATGAATTGGCGGAGGTCAAAAGTAGTTGCTATGCTATTGCGCAATTCGAGGGGTATGCTAACACATGGTGGGAGTACATTAAGAGGTATCACTTAGTTGTTCAAGAAGGTCATCCTCCAACATGGCCCAAGTTGAAAAGGTTGATGAGAGCTAAGTATGTTCCGGAAAGATACCGGCAAGGATTACTTGCCAAATTGTATAACTTGAGGCAAGGAAGCGAAAGTGTTGAAGCCTATCATGACAAGTTCCAAAACATAGTCATGAAGTTGGAATATAGAGAAATTGAAGAGCATGCCGTGATTTGCTTCAAGGTAGTGTTGAACAAAGAGATTTCTTCTAAGATGACCCTTCATAGGTTTGCTACTTTGAATGATGCTTTTGAAGCCACCAATAAGATAGAGCTAGAATTCAAGGAGGAGAAGGTGGCAAAGTACAAGACTTCATCTTCCAATTCTTGGAGCAAGAACAAAAGGGGAGCTCAAACATCATCAGGTTAGAACAAGGGTTCGGATGTTAAGAAGCCTTATGAGAAGAAGCCCTTCGAAGGAAACACTCCAAAGTACCCGCCTAGAGACAAGGGTATCACTGACCCAACCAAGTTCCCTAAAGGTATTCAATGTCACAAATGTAGGGGATGGGGTCATATAATGCGTGAGTGTCCCAATCGACTGATTGCTCTACTTCAAGGATGGGAAATATATCTTAGTGAAGAAAGTGAGCCAAAAGAAGGTTGTGAAGAAGATCCTCAAGAAGAGGATGAGTTTGAAGATGGAGAATATGAGGAACCAGACCTTTGTGTTAAAGAAGGAGAGAGTGCCGCTCCTCTATATGTGGTGAGGTGAGCAATGATTAGTAAGTCCTTGGATGATCCGAGCCAAAAAGAGAATCTATTTCACTCCAAATGCTTCATCACGGATAATGTGTGTTCCTAAATCATTAATAGCGGGAGTTGTGCAAATGTTGCTAGTACTGCATTAGTGGAATTCTTAAACCTTCCTACCACTAAGCATGCTACACCTTACAAACTTCATTGGTTGAGTGAGTGCGGAGAATTGAGGGTGCATCGACAAGTAATGATCAAATTTAAAATTGGGAAGTATCAAGATGAGGTTCTATGTGACGTGGTCCCAATGCAAGCTTGTCATGTGCTACTCGGGAGACCTTGGCAACATGATCGTTCAACCAAACATGATGGGAAAACCAACAAGTATTAACTTGTGTTGAATGATCATAAATATGTTCTTCATCCTTTGACCCCTTCTCAAGTCAATGATATATATCAAAGGATGAGTGAGTCGAGGGAAAAGAAGAAGTGTGAAGAGGAACATGTGGAGGCCGAGAGCCAAGTAGGAGAGGAGGAAGTTGAAAGGAAAGGTCCAAGTGTTGTTGTCTAATTACAAAGAGATAAAGGAGGAAATTGAGTCCGAAAGTTCTTTGATCCTTATCACACATAAGGATCATGTGCTACAAACCAACAAGTCTCATTCTTTTCTCCCCAATTCTATTTCCTTTCTTTTGCAGGAATATGAGGATGTCTTCACAAAGGAGCTTCCAAGTGAATTGCCCCCACTGCGGGGAATTGAGCATCAAATTGATTTTGTGCCAGGATCGCAATTGTCAAACAAGCCGGCATATAGAAGCAATCCAGAGGACACCAAGGAGCTACAAAGGCAAGTTGAGGAACTCCTCAACAAAGGTTATGTGAAAGAGAGCATGAGTCCATGCGCCGTGTCGGTTCTATTGGTTCCAAAGAAAGATGGAACATGGCGCATGTGTGTTGACTGCCGAGCCATTAACAAAATTACGATAAAGTATCGTTATCATAGCCTAGGTTAGCTGATATGCTTGATGAATTGAATGGCTCTTGTGTGTTTTCAAAGATTGCCTTAGGAGTGGCTATCATCAAATCCAGATGAACCCCAGTGATGAGTGGAAGACCACATTCAAGACCAAGTTTGGTCTATACGAATGGTTGGTGATGCCCTTTGGTCTCACTAATGCTCCTAGTACCTATATGCGTCTCATGAATCATGTGATAAAACCCTTTATAGGGCAATTTATGGTTGTCTATTTTGATGATATTTTGATTTATAGCAAGGCCATGCATGATCATGTTGACCATTTGAGATGTGTGTTTGATGTGCTTAGGAAGGAACAACTTTATGCTAATCTTGATAAGTGTTCATTTTATGTTGATTAAGTTGTCTTCTTGGGTTTTGTTGTGAGTTCAAGAGGGGTTGAAGTTGATGAGTCTAAAATTGAGGCTATTAAGAATTGGCCAATTCCGAAATCCATAAGCGATGTTAGAAGCTTTCATGGGTTGGCTAGTTTTTATAGACAATTTGTCAAAGGTTTTAGTACCATAGCAGCCCCCTTGACAGAGTTAATCCAAAAGGATAAACTTTTTAAGTGGGGAGAGGAACAAGCCAAGGCTTTTGAAGCTTTAAAATCTATGCTTAGTTCCGCTTCTTTGTTGCAATTACCTGATTTTGATAAAATGTTTGAAGTGGAATGTGATGCTAGTAAAGTAGGCATTGGAGCCATCTTAATGCAAGACCAAAAGCCCATTGCTTACTTTAGTGAAAAGCTAAAAGGTGCTACTTTGAATTATTCCACTTATGATCTTGAATTGTATGCCTTGATTAGGGCTTTGGGTAATTGGCAATATTACTTGTGGCCCAAAGAATTTGTCATTAGGACTGATCATGAGTCCCTAAAGCATATTCGGGCACAAGGAAAGTTGAATAAGAGGCACGCCAAATGTATTGAATTCCTTGAAACTTTCCCTTAAGTAATCCAATACAAAAAGAGAAAGGAAAATGTTGTGGCCGATGCCTTGTCTAGAAAACATGTGTTGATAAATACTTTGTCTTCCAAATTGATTGTCTTTGAATGCTTGAAGGCATTGTACCCTAGGGATCCCGTGTTTACTCCAGTCTTCAAAGATTGTGAGGAATGGGAGAGGGAAAGGTGGATGAGGGATAGATCTTCTACTCCCTATTCCAAGTTTGATGGTTTCTTGTTCAAAGGCAAGAGACTTTGTGTGCCCATGAGCTCTTGGAGAGAACTATTTGTGAGGGAGGCACATGATGGGGGTTTAATGGGTCATTTTGGTGTTAACAAAATGATGGGAATACTTGAGGAACAATTCTATTGGCCTAAAATGCATAAAGACATTGTTCGAATTTGTGATCAATGTATTGAATGTCGACGTGCTAAGGCGCGCCTCATTCACCATGGTTTTTACACCCCACCTCTCAAAGACCTTGCTTGATATTTCAATGGACTTCGTTTTGGGTTTGCCAATGACCAAAAGAGGTAGAGATAGCATTTTTGTTGTTGTTGATCGATTTTCAAAGATGGCTCATTTCATTCCATGTAATAAATGTGATAATGTTCCCAATGTAGCATCTTTGTTTGTTGACTATGTTGTTAAATTGCAAGGAATTCCTCAAACCATTGTAAGTGATAGGGATCCTAAGTTCCTTAGTCACTTTTGGAAAGAATTGTGGGGTAGACTCGATACTAAGTTGCTGTTCTCAACTTCTTGTCACCCACAAACTGATGGCCAAACTAAAATTGTGAATAGGACCTTGGGTTCCATCCTTCGTGTCGTAGTGCATGGGAAGTTGGCCTCATGGGAGGAACATTTGCCTTTACTTTATTTTGCATATAATCGAGTTATTCATAGAACTATTGGCATGACTCCATTTGAAGTGGTTTATGGTTTTAATCCCCTCACCCCTTTAGATCTCACTCTTCTTTCTCAAGATGTCGTGATAAGCTTAGATGGGATTAAGTGAGCTGAAGCCATGAAGAAGCTTCATGAAAAGGTGCGGTTGCGCTTAGAAAAGAAGAACCAAGATGTAGCCAAAAAGGCTAACAAAGGTCGTAAGAGGATTGTATTTGAACCAGGTGACATGGTATGGGTTCACTTTCGGAAGGAGAGATTTGCCATCCATCGCAAGACAAAGATGATGTCGAGGGGTGATGGACCATTTCCAGTACTGGAGCGGCTCAACGACAACGCCTACAAGATTGCCCTTCCGCCAGAATATCAAGTGCACAACACTTTTAATATGTGCGACTTGCCACCCTTCCCAACTGTTGTTGATGATGATCCGTTGAATTTGAGGACAAATTCTTTTCAAGAAGGAGAAAATGTTGTAAAACGGATTACATCAAGGCCATTTACGAGGAGCCAGGCTCAAGACCTTCAAAGGATGCAGGGGCTATTCATGAAGATGGAGGTGCTTGCGATGGTATTGACATCAAACAAGGGATTCCACGCCTTGAAAGTTGCAGCTGGACGCTTTGGCAAGCCAGAGCCAATCAACAGATCGCCCAAGTGCCTAGGAAATGACCCCAGCTCGCCCATTTCCAGAACATGGCTAAGCTGAAGGACCACGCAGGATTACTCGCCAACTGGGTCGATGCATCGCCTAATCCTCTAAGCGACCCAACCCAGCTCGCCCTTTGACATTTCGGGTCACTTTTGGGGCTTTTATTTCTAAAACTATAAATAGCTAGCTTGAGTTCATTTTAGACTTAGATTATTTTGATGTTAAAAACTGAAAACTCATGTTTGAGTGTTAAAGAGCTTGGTTAAGCTTTTGTTGCCTTTTGTTAGAAACGTTGGTTGCTTAGGATATCAATTCCCTTGAGGTCATCATAAAACATTCGGTGCTTGATTGTGGATCAATCGATTGAGGTCTTTAGGTTTAATATACCTTTAGGTTGCCTTTGATTTCCTTTTCTCGTGTCAATCTATTTATCTTTAATTTTCGTCTTTGATTTCCGTATTAGATCGTAGTTCTTCTTGTGAGAATTACATCACTAGGTGAGGCGGACGAGTACCATATGAACACATGCTTTACAAGTGAACTATGATAAGAAAGTAAACTACTATCCTGATAGATCTACTAATGAGAAGCTTCATATACAACACATGTCGACGAGCTGAAACAATACATATGACAAGTGAAACGATGAATACAAATGCTATCTTTACAATGTCTACAAAGCCTCTACTGGAATCCATGACTGTACCACTATGAAAATCTGCATAGTAAAGACTCGGCAAAGCCCCAAATCAAGCTGGAGCTCACCAACAACCGTTGAGTATCATGTGATTCTATTGGGGAGATCTACTAGTTGAGTACTTATACCTGCAGCATGAAATGCAGCGTCCCCAATAAGAGACGTCAGTACGAAAAAATGTACAGAATATGTAAGGCTTACAACCATATGTAAAACGAGAACTCAAGTTAAACCAAATACCAATAGATAAGGATTATAGACCACCTTTGCTTACACTTGTGAAATAGTGTATGTTACATTCTTTTCTTTACTTTTCTGTGCATTATAATATTTATAAGGCACATGATACAAATGACTAACTGATCAGTAGTAGAAGAGGATGACCCATGCTAGGCATTTTAATTGCTGGGATGTTGTCCTCATAATTACACAAATTGGGATCAGCCCGTGCTAGGCTTTCGCCCTTGAGCTACCACCCTTGTATACTAATTGGGATCGGCCTATGCTAGGCTTTCGCCCCTGAGTTGCCACCCTTATATACCAGTTGGGATTGACCCATGCTAGGCATTTGCCCCTGGGCTGCCACCCATAATTATACAGATCGCTTTACTTAGATTTTTTAATTTTTGAGATTGTTGTTTTGATGTTCATAACTCTACCAGAATATTATAATAAAATCTTTAAAATGGATTCCTCACCTACCAAAAATGATACACCTACCAAAAAAGTCATGAATCCTCACCTACCACACAACCAAAAATATCTTAGTATATCATGAATTTATCATCTACCAGTAAAATGAATTCCGTACCGAAAAATAGTATCAGAGCTATGGATGAAAAGAAATATAAGAAGAAACATACTAGTAGAAAGTTAAGAAAAATAAGAAGAAAATTAAACAAATTATATCATGAATATAAACAACTCAATATCACAAAAACTGATAACGACAAATTAGATCAATTAATAGATAATATATCTAAAATAGAATATAAATATATTCAATATTTTAAAATATAATGAATAACAAGAATAACGAATATAGACAAAAACTTACTGAAATAATTATAGCAAAAAGACAAGAATTAGCACATAGGCAAAGTAGACTTAACAGTAATATATTCGCAGGAACTTCTAAAAAATCTATAGTAGCACAAAGAAAAACTATTTTATATCTACAGATACAGATAGAAAGTTTTGAATATAAACTTCAACACAATCTATAAATGAATAAGCAAGAATATGCCATAGACGAAAAAATATATGAAAACTACGATGGATTAAAAATAAAGATAATATTTTCTAATCTAGGAAGAAGATACAAGAAAATAGGTGACAATATAAGTTTAATGTTAGAAAAGAAACGGTAAAACTAGAAGATAGTTTAACTGCTATGATAAGAATAACAAAAGAAAATGAAGAAATAGATAGAAAAACGGAAATTGAAAAAATAAAACATCAAGCAAAAAAGAAAGAACAACAATTAGAAGAAGTAAAATATACTAAAATAATAGAACTAGAAAAAGAACTGGTGTATGAAATTAAACAAAAAAAAAAGAACAAAAAACAAAATTAGCAAATGAGATAAATAAATTTAAAGAAAAATTGCAATTAGAAGAAGAACTAGAAGAAAAAGAAGAAAATAACCAAGATAAACTACCTGAAATAAGAATTGATGAAATAAATAACGATGACGTAGATGAACAACATTCAGAAACAAGTGAAACATATACGGAACTTTTAGCAAACATAGATAATACAAAGAATTTAGAAGTAAATACAGGAGACGTAGACATGGATGAAAACCCTAGTACATCATGAATAAAAAACCCAAAAAATTTAAAATATTATAATGCAAACTACGGACAATATGATAAAGAAAAAAACTATATGAGATAAAAAAATTAAATAAAAAATGGAAACCTAAACCAATAACTGAACAACATGATTTTTTAGATTTAAACTGTATAGCATATATAAATAAAACAATCCAATTATGGATGGGATATATATCAAAACAATTAATAGATAACAAAATAGGAATGACAGAAACACTAGGATATATAGAAAGAACACTTATAGGAAGAGTAAAAATATGGCTACAAAATCTATCGGAAGAAAGTTTAAAAACTCTAAGAAGTAATAAAAAATCTAATGGTGAATTAGCTACTACAACTATGAAAATATTACATAAATACGAAATAGCTATAAGAAATGAATTTAGTAGTATGACAACAGAAGTAGAAGAACAAAATAGAGAAAAAATCATAAACCGGAATCTAATGACAAAATTAGCAATATGTAATATGTGTTATATAGATGAATATACACGTACATTTAGAGAATATTATTATAAAGGAACATATAGCACAGAAGAAAGTAAGAAAATAAGAAAATTATATTTTACAAAATTACCAGAACCTTTTAATTCAAAAGTAATAAAAAGTTGGAATGAAGCACGATTAACAGATACCTTAGGAGGCAGAATAAAATTCTTACAACGATGGTTTATAGAACTATGTGAAAAACATAAAGAAGAAATAAAAATGGAAAAAATACTAGTGAAAAACTTAGCATGTTGCAAAAATAAAACGGCACCACAATTTGGTTGTACGGACAAATACTATAAAAAGAGATATAAAAAAATATATAGATAAAAATATAAATATAAAAAACCAAGAAGAAGATACTATGTAAAAAATTACAAACCAAAAGACCATATAGACCAAAAAGAAAACTAACGGAATATACTTGTTATAATTGTGGAAAATTAGGACATATAGCTAGAGATTGTAAATTACCTAAAAATTCAAAGAAAAAACAAATATCAAAAATAATAATAGACAATGAAAAATATACACAAATAGAATACGTAGATTATGAATTACAAAGTGAAGATAGCATATATGAATTATCAAAAAACGAAGAAATGGAAAATAATTCAGTAATAGAATCAAATAATGAACACTATATAAATGACTGAAACAGATATACAAATAATAACTAAAGAAAAATATCAAGATGAAGAATCGGCAAAACAAAAAATAATATTTGATAATAATATATTTGAACAAATAAAAGGAAAAGAATTAGACCTAAGCGCAGAAAATATATTTGAAATACCAACAATAAGAAACAGGTTTAAACGATAAAAAGAAGAATATTATGTAGTAAGTCAAAGAGAACATATCATAGATTGCAAATATACCAAAGGAAAGGCTAAAATACCAATAATAAACAAACGATAATAAATAAAGAAATACAAGATATTAAGGCTAAAAATCCAATTAAATATGTACATTTAGGAGGAACAGAAATACTAATAAAAACATGTTTTAGAGAAGGAATAGATACACTCATAGAAATATACTTAACGGATGATAGAATTATACAACCCATAGAAAAAAGTATAATAAGTGCAGTAAAAAGTAACCTCATATACCAAAAATTTAAATTTATAATAAGTGTTAACTACTCAGTAGCAATAAATGATAGAAATATAGATAAATCACTAGTATTATATTGGAAAATATCAGGGATAGAACTAGCCCCAGGAAGTAAAATATTTACAGGTAGATGTAAAAACTAATATGTTTTAACAATAAGACATAAAATAACAGCAAAAAATAAAATAAATAAAATAAAAATAGAAGATCTTTTTGAAAGGATAGTTACAGTCATAGATAATAATGATTATAGTTATAATGAGATTGATATAAAAGAAGATTTAGAAATAGTAAAAGAAAGACTAAGTGCATCAAAAAGAATAAACTATGAAATACCCCAAATATTATAAAAAATGAGTACCTCAAGAAGAATAGATAAAACTCCACAAAAATCAATAGAAGAAGAAATAGAACCATATCATTACTACATAACGGGAATAATGGAACAATGAAAATATCTAATATTAATAAATACAGGACAAGAAGAAAACTATATTACAAGAGAACTAGTAACAGAAGATGAAATAATTACTACTGAACAATCATGCCCTGAACTACCAAAGGTTTTGATATATATCGAAGAAACTACGAAAAAGGAAATAATCACTGGATGACTACCAATAATAATAAAAAGTTTAAAGTATATCAAGGAGATAAAAATATAACTTTAGGAATAAAATGGTTAGAACAAGTAAAACCATATAATTTAGAAGACAAACAATTAACAATAAATTATAATAATAAGAAGATAATAATAAAAAGAACTTTAGAATGATAAAAATATGAAAATATATATACTTGCAAAGATAATAATAGAAGGATATTACAACAGATATTGTACACCAATGATAGACACAGGAGCAGAAGCTAATATATGTAAATACAATTGCTTCCCAAAAGATAAATGGGAAAAATTAAAAACACCGATAGTAGTAAAAAGATTTAATAATGAAGGAAGCAGATCACATATAAGGCAAAAAATATAAAAATACAAATATGGAATAAGATATTAACTATAGAGGAAATATATAACTTTGAATTGACTACAAAAGATATGCTATTAGGAATGTCATTTTTAGAAAAACTATACCCACATATAATAACAAAAACACACTGGTGGTTCACAAAACCGTGTAAACGAAAAAAGGAGCAAAAAGAGTAAATAACAAAAAACGAAAAACAACAGAATGGATAAAAGGAAGTGAAAAAATTACACAAAAATTAGAAAATATAAAAGAAGAAGACCCTAAGATAGAATTAATTATATTCTCTATAGATAAAGTAAAAATAATCCAAGATAAGATAGAATTATTATATAGTGAAGATCCTTTACAAGGATGGGAAAAACATAAAACAAAAATAAAAATTGAGTTAATTGATAATAATAGTATAATAACTCGAAAACCATTAAAATATAATTTTAATGATCTAACATAATTTAAGATACATATAAGCGAATTACTAGAAAAAGGGTATATACAAGAAAGCACTAGCAAGCATACAAGCCCAGTATTTATAGTAAAATAAACATAGTGAACAAAAAAGAGGAAAAAGTATAATGGTTATTGATTATAGAAATTTAAATGCAAAAACTAAAACATATAATTACTCAATACCTAATAAAATATTAAAGATAAGACAAATACAAGGATATAATTACTTTAGTAAATTTGATTGCAAATCAGGATTTTACCACTTAAAGTTAGAAGAAGAATCTAAAAAACATACAGCATTTACAGAACTACAAGGATTTTATGAATGAAATGTATTACCATTTGGATATAAAAGTGTCACAGATAGATATCAACACTTGATGGATAACTACTTTAAACAACTAGAAAATTGTTTAGTATATATTGATGATATATTACTATATTCTAAAACCCAAGATGAACACATAAGATTATTAGAAAAATTCATACATATTATAGAATATTCAGGCATAAGTCTAAGCAAAAAGAAAGCAGACATAATGAAAAAGCAAATAGAAATTTTAGAAATACAAATAGATAAAAATGGAATAAAAATGCAAACACATATAGTACAAAAAATAATTAACTCAAATGAACAATTAGATACAAAAATGAAATTACAATCATTTCTAAGACTAGTAAATCAAGTAAGAGAATACATACCAAAACTAGCAGGGAATTTAAAACTATTACAACAAAAGTTAAAGAAAGATGTAGAATACCAGTTTGATAAAAAAGACCAAACACAAATACAAAAAATAAAATTATTATGTAAGAACCTACCTAAACTATATTTTTCGGATGAAAACAAAAAATTTACTTATATAGTAGAATCAGACGCCAGTGAAAAAAGTTATGGAGGAGTCTTAAAATATAGGTATGATGACGAAAAAATAGAACATCATTGCAGATATTATTCAGGAACATTTACTAATACAGAAATAAAATGGGAAATAAATAGGAAAGAATTATATTCAGTATATAAATGTTTATTATCATTTGAACCATATATTGTATATAACAAATTTATTATAAGAACGGATAACACACAAGTAAAGTGGTGGCTAACAAGAAAAATACAAGATTCGGTAACTACAAAAGAAATAAGAAGATTGGTATTAAATATATTAAATTTTACCTTTACTATTGAAGTAATAAAAACTGACAAGAATGTTATTGCAGATTACTTATCACGACAAAGCTACTCAAACTGAGAAAGAAAATACAATTGAAGATATACGCAAAGCCATTACTACACTTTATGTCAAAGTGGATAGTATGGACAATGAGATACAAAAACTAAAGACTAATGAAGATAGTCTGAAGTCTAAAGCTAATACAGGTCACCAGTATGACTGTAAAAATGCGGAACTAACAGGTGACATTGGGAAGCATTAAAGAAGGGATTCATCTCAAATGAACTATTAACCAGATATTGTAAGCTAATTGGATACAAATATTCAGATCATATATGTTCGAAATGTAACGGGGAAGATAATGTGATTCCCGATGTCCAGCTGGAATGATCAAATAAGATAGAGACGAAAGAAGATAAGAAGAAGAAGACAAGAAGAAAGAGACAAAAATAAAATGACACATGTGCAAAGAAAGTCGTAGATAAAGAGATAAGGCAAAGAGTAGTTATGGCCAAAAGCAAATAATATAAAAAAGTACCATGTAAATATTATTAGTCTTATTATGTCTTATTGTAAGAAGACAAGTGTAAACTGGAGAGGTAGTGTGCATTAGTGCATTATTGTGTAGGGTAAATTAGTCAACAAGAAGGGTAGTGTGCATGTGCATATTAAATGTGGTAGAGACAAAGTAAATAGTACTATGTAAGAAAGTCATGGTTGTGCATTATTGTGCATTATAGGTGCATTATTGTGCGGATAAGATAGAATTTGTAAGTGCAGTAGGATTTCCTTTCTATAAAAAGGAAGGAACATGTAACATAAAGGGTAGACTTTGAATAAACGAAGCACTTTCATAAACACTCTCTCAAATATTTAATACTCAAGCTATTCATATTTAATAGATAATGGAACAAATTTCAGATATCATGGATAAGCAAGAAGCAAAGGTATATTGTTCAAAAAATATGCATAACTAATTTCATATATTCCTGAATATCATATATATGATTAAATAAATTTATGTTAGTTATTATGTATTAGAATTATTTGAATCATGATTTCTAGTTTATTCGCACACTGAAAACAGGGAGAAAACTTCTATACTATGTCATCCTAATGTTGAAATCGGTAGGCAATGAAAGCCGTTTAAGGGAGTAAACAAAGTTAAGGCGCTGATAAGAAGAAAGTATCCGATAAAGTACGATGCTAGTAGTGACAGGAGAACATGATAAACAGATAATCTAGTTCATAATGATCTAATATTAATTTAATCAATTATGAATATGATAGGAAGGAATGATTGGAAATAAAAAACCTGCATGATAAAGAACATGACTACATACATGCATGATGAAATAATAAAAAATTATGAAACTTTAATCCTATATATACTTAAAGGTATAGAGAAAATTGAATTAAGAAGAATCATATGGAAAAAAATATTTAATGATAACAAATCAGAAAATATATTAAATCAACAATGGTATGAAATAGACCTACGTGATTTAAACCTCGAAAGAAAGTATAATTTAGAAATAAATTTGGATTAAAAGGAACTACGGATATTTACAATATTGGACAGAAGCTATGGAAAATATAAAACTACTAGAACAATTAATGAAAAATAATTTGTATATGTACTTAAGAACCCAAGATATGTTATATCTAGAATATATCATAAATAATATTAAAGAGATATCAAGATTAAAACAATTAGCAAAGGAATATTATAATAAAATCTTTAAAATTGATTCCTCACCTACCAAAAATGGTACACCTACCAAAAATGTCATTAATTACACACCTACTACACTACCAAAAATATCATGAATCCCTCACCTACCAATAAGATGGTATCCGCACCGAAAAATGATATCAGAGCTATGGATGAAAAGAAATATAAGAAATAAGAAGATTTGGTAAAATAAGAACGGATAACACACAAGTAAAATAGTGGCTAACAAGAAAAATACAAGATTCGGTAACTACAAAAGAAATAAGAAGATTGGTATTAAATATATTAAATTTTACATTTACTATTGAAGTAATAAAAACTGACAAGAATGCTATTGCAGATTACTTATCAAGACAAAGCTACTCAGACTGAGAAAGAAAATACAATTGAAGATATAATCAAAGTCAGTACTACACTTTGTATAAAAGTGGACAGTATGGACAATGAGATACAAAAGCTAAAGACTAATGAAGATAATCTGAAGTCTAAAGCTAATACAGGTCACCTGTATGACTGTAAAAATGCGGAGCTAAAAGGTGACGTTGGAAAGCACCTTAAAAACCCATAATATTTGCTTAAATACAACTGCAGGTACAAGTAAACAAGTTAGTAAAAAACAGCATAAGAATACAAACTTAAACCAGCTATTTGAAAAACCATTTACTCTAAAAATACCAAAAAACACATTTACTATGGAACCACAAACCTCTACCTATGCATCTGCCTACAAAATGAGAAAAAATTATATAACCATGTCACGAGAACATATATTGAAAATATATACAAAATCCAAACCTTTTTAAATCGTAATCCTAGATCCACTACAACAAAAGAACCAAGTCAAGACTACCTAACCCAAAAATTACAAGGTTATAACAAGCTAATTGCACAGCCAAAAACTAACGCCAATTTAGTAAGGACATATTACAATTATGGACTATTAAATACCGTATACACATACGACGGAGAAGAAATAAGTGGAATACCAGAACTACACAAGGCATTCATTACATATAAAAGAGTTGCCAAGGGAAATTTATTTTATGTAAAGTTTTATACAGCACCAGCGGAGATATTATACGAAGAGATAAAATCCCCAATTCAAGTTATTAAAATAGGACTAACCAATGATATGATTATACCTGAAGATATTGGACAACAGGAAGAAATACGAAAAACAGAGATACCAAGTTTTTATGCCAGTAAAAGAATAATTGGTATATCAACTATTATACAAGAGTTAGCAAACAATTGTTTAAACGAAAATGCTATATGGAGTTACTACTCTAGAGACCAGTTAATGATATATTATAATTCAAGAGAACTAAGTAAAGCAGATATAGATGAAGTCCAGCGATGAATTTTATCATTATTAAAACCAGAAGAAAGACCTACGACAAGAGCACTCAAGACAGGATTTATTTCGTCAGAACTATTAACTAGATATTGTAAGCTAATTGGACATAAATATCCTGACCATATATGTTCAAAATGTAATGGAGAAGATAATGTGATTCCCGATGTCCAGCTGGAATGATCAAATAAGATAGAGATGAAAGAAGATAAGAAGAAGAAGACAAAAATAAAAAGACACATGTGCAAAGAAAGTTGTAGATAAAGAGATAAGGCAAAGAATACATATAGCCAAAAGCAAATAATATAAAAAAGTACCATGTAAATATTATTAGTCTTATTGTAAGAAAGTGTAGTGTAAATTCGTCAACAAGTAGGGTAGTATGCATGTGCATATTAAAAGTGGTAGGTATGGTGTGCATTAATAAGGATGACAAGTGTATCAATGGTAGGTGGTGTGCATTATTAATAGGACAAGTGTATGATTGGTAGGTAGGAGTAAGTGTGCATTATTGTAAAGTAAGTGTGCAGTATAGTACGTTCATTATTGTGCAATACTGTTTCCTTTGTATATAAAGGAAGGTATATGTAACATAATAAGCAGATTTTGAATAAACGGAGCACTTTCATAAATCTCTCCCAAATATTTAAAATACTTAATATATAATAGAAAAAACTTCAGATATCATAGATAAGCAAGAAGCAAAGGTATATTGTTAAACAAATATGTAGAACTAATTTCATATATTCATGAATATCATATATATGATTGAATAAATTTATGTTAGTTATCATGTATTAGAATTATTTGAATCATGATTTCTAGTTTATTAGCACACTGCATATAGGGAGAAAAATTCTATACTATGTCATCCTAATGTCGAAATAGTAGGCAAGAAAAGCAGTTTAGGGGAGTAAACAAAGTTGAGGCGCTGATAAGAAAGAAGTATCCACTAAAGTACGATGCTAGTAGTGACAGGAAAACAAGATAAACATATAATCTAGTTCATAATGATCTAATATGAATTTAATCAATTATGAATATGATAGGAAGGAATAATTGAAAATTAAAAACTGCATGATAAAGAACATGACTACATACATGCATGATGAAATAATAAAAAACTATGAAACCTTAATCCTATATATACTTAAAGGTATAGAGATAATTGAATTAAGAAGAATCATATGGGAAAAAATATTTAATGATAACGAATCAGAAAATATATTAAACCAACAATGATATGAAATAGACCTACGTGATTTAGACCTCGAAAGAATAGAATGGTATGATTTAGAAATAAATTCAGATTAAAATGAACTACGAACATTTACAATATTGGACAGAAGTTATGGAAAATATAAAACTATTAGAACAATTAATGGAAAATAATTTATATATGCACCTAAGAACCCAAGATATGTTATATCTAGAATATATCATAAATGATATTAAAGAGATATCAAGATTAAAACACTTAACAAAAGAATATTATAATAAAATCTTTAAAATGGATTCCTCACCTTCCAAAAATGATACACCTACCAAAAAAGCAATGAATTCCTTACCTACCACACTACCAAAAATATTTTAGTATATCATGAATTTATCATCTACCAGTAAAATGAATTACGCATCGAAAAATGGTATCAGAGCTATGAATGAAAAGAAATATAAGAAAAAACATACTAGTAGAAAGTTAAGAAAAATAAGAAGAAAATTAAACAAATTATATCCGGAATATAAACAACTCAATATCACAAAAAACTGATAACGACAAATTAGATAAATTAATAGATAATATATCTAAAATAGAATATAAATATATTCAATATCTAAAAATACAATGAATAACGAATATAAACAAAAACTTACTGAAATAATTATAGTGAAAAGACAAGAATTAGCACATAGACAAAGTAGACTTAACAATAATATATTCACAGGAACTTGTAAAAAATATATAGTGGCACAAAGGAAAACTATTTTATATCTACAGATACAGATAGAAAGTTTAGAATATAAACTTCAACACAATCTATATTGAATAAGGAAGAATATGCTATAGACGAAAAAATATATGAAAACTATGACGGATTAAAAATAAAGATAATATTTTCTAATCTAGGAAGAAGATACAAAAAAATAGGTGACAATATAAGTTTAATGTTAGAAAAAGAAACGGTAAACTATAAGATAGTTTAACTACTATGATAAGAATAACAAAAGAAAATGAAGATATAGATAGAAAAACGGAAATTGAAAAAATAAAACAACAAGCAAAAAAGGAAGTACAACAATTAGAAGAAGTAAAAAATACTAAAATAATAGAACTAGAAAAAGAACTGGCAATATTAAAAGAAATGTATGAAATTAAAC
>JAJOOJ010063603.1:0-15354 GCA_029582625.1 Solanum boliviense
AAGAAAGAATAGAAAAAAAAACAATCAAAAAAATTTCACAATTTAAAATGAAGATAGTCAATATTCAATCAAGAAATATGAACTTTTCAAGAAAATTGAGAGAAAAGCTTACCTTGGAGAAAAGACAAACAATCAACCCTTTTAATTTTAGCTTTGAGCCTCCACTTCAGATAATCAGAGATACTACAAGTCTACAACCTTAAAAAATAAAGACCCATTTAATTTCTTGAAAATTGAAAGAAAAGAAGAAGAAGAGAAAAAGGCTTTTACCTTTTAAGCAATAAGCATGAGTTTTGATTTTTCATTTCGAATTGAATGTGAGATTCAAGCATGAAGTATCAAGTATGAAACAATCAACAATAGAATATTATGGGAGATGATTTTAATATTTGAGTTTTCAGTTGGGGAAGAACAAGAAAGTGATTTAGGGATTTGAAAAGTGAAAAAGTTATTAGCTTTTAGGAATGGGATTATGGGAGTATGGGAGTTGGGACCCTTGAATTTTTTTGGGTTTAACACCACATTTTAGCACGTTTTATTAAAAAAAAAAACATTAAAATCGGAACTGGAAAAAAAAACTGAAAGTAAAAAACTAAAAAATAAAATGCTAACCTAGGGATTCGATCCCTGGACGTCAGGCTTAACTTTGAAGGGAGCTGCCACTAGGCTATCTCGTTCACCTTGTCATTTAGGGGGTTCAAAATATATATATCCACATAAATCCAGAAAATTCACCTTATATACAGTGTAATTTTTTTTTGAGGGGGTTCGGGTGAACCCCTGGGCAACACGTGGGTCCGCCCCTGGGTTTGATCAATGTGCCTGTAACATTCATGAACCTTATGAATAGAGTATTCAAGCCTTATTTAGATATGTTTGTTATCGTGTTCATTGATGACATTCTAATCTATTTGAGGACTGAGGAAGATCATGCTAGCCATCTCAGAATAGTTCTCCAAACTCTAACGAATAAGGAGTTATATGCTAAGTTCTCTAAATGTGAATTTTGGCTCAAGTCTGTGGCATTCTTAGGCCATATTGTTTCTGGTGATGGGATTAGAGTTGATGTCAAAGCTTGAGATGGCAACTTCGGTCAAAGCTCGATGCAAACGAGTTTCTCCAAATTTTTCTTGAAGAACTTGCATAAGATATTTTCCATCATATATTGGGCCTGAATTTTGGCCACTGTATAGTATAATGTAACCAAATTAAATATAAGTATATAGAACAGAAGTATCATATATTTGGGGCTAGTTACATCCTACCTCAGAAGTTTACCCAATTATGTTCAAAATCACTGAATATTTCATTGCTCTCGGATATATTCCTTGGCTATCTGATACATTGCAAATGATTCATTACTTAATGGGAGAGGTATCTGAGAGGGGATAGATATGTATCTGAGAAGAGATTTTGGTAATTTATTTTTAATGGTAGGGAACTTTAGAGATTATAATAGGGCAAAAATATTAAATAAACAATTTAAGTGCCTTAATTACTACTATATAGGCTATAGCAATAAAAAAAATTTCTGCCTATATAACAATAGTTGTTTTTCAAAACTAGAATTTAGTATTAAAAAAAAAAAGGAAGTGTAGAATTAGTCAGCCACGATTTTCTTATAATCCCTGATTTTCTCCAATTCTTTTACCTTCCACGATTTACTCAGATTTGTTATATATTCCCTCCCATAAAAAAAAAGTTTTTTAACAAAAATAAAAGTCTCTTTCTACTCCCTTCTGATCGACAGTTCAAACATATCAACAATTTTTCAATTCTAATTCAACACAATGGAGGATGGGACACATCAGGTATTTGTGATAAATCACATTGAATTAGTGTTTTTTTACGTGATTATTTTAATTATTTTATTTAATATATTTGAATTTTTTTTCATGATCGTTATCTTATAATCTACTATGTTGGGTATACATTTTTTGTTAAATCTGAATTAAGGTCGTTTATCAATCACTTTTATAGATTGGATTTGGGTATATTGAGTGGTGTGTTATTTTTTGGTATTTATTCGTTGCTTTAATGGTTTTGTTGTTTAGTATAAACTTCATATTGCATGATTCTGCTTTGGTAAATGGTTTGGTGAAACGATGGTTTTGTGGTTTAGTATAAAATAAATTTTATTAATATTTTTAGTAGATTATTAGATGTAATTTATAGTGTACATGGTGTGATGTGATTTGGTGTAATTATTATTCTGTATTATGTTTTTATAAACACATAAGTCATAGTTTTTTTTTTGGTGTGAGTGTTCTCTATTAGGTCACATAGAAAAATAAGCTTTGAGGATTAATATTGGGTAAATAATTTGGTGTTAATGATGGTATATTTAAATACATTTATTAAACGTTAGATTCAGTGAATTTTTTTTGGTCTAACATTAAGTGTAATTGATCAGTGCACTTGAATATCTTTTAGTCCATATATAAACATCATATTTCGAGAATTTCTTTTTGTATGTGATCTAGTGTAATTAGTATCTTTTAGGCCTTACATAAACATCATAATTCGAGAATTTCTTTTGGTGTGTGATCTGTGTAATTGGTATCTTTAGACCTTATATAAACACAAACTTTCAAGCTAATATTTTGGTACATCTATTGTGTTTTGGTAGATGATTTGATGAAAATGATGGTGTAGTAAGCTAATTTGGTCGTCAACCATTTTGTATACCAGCATGATTACCATTTTGTATACCAGCATTATTACCATTTTGTATACCAACATGTTTGCCTTTTTGTATACCAACACATTTGCCTTGCGAAAGCACTTGGGATAGTCCATTGCATGTTTTGGAAGAGGTAATGTTACCACCAGTTGCAAGAAAGCAACCAGGAAGACCACCAAATAATGATCGAAAGAAGGATTCAACGAAATGAAAATACAAGAGAAGTATAGTCATTTGTAGTAAATGTGGAACACCCGGGCATAACAGGAAGACTTGCCCCAAATTTGTGGATCACGCTTAACAATAGTGTGTTGTTTTTATTTTATTTTTACTTAAAATATTATGTAGTTGAAACTTTTAGTTTTATGTTGGTTAAATGAATCATATTATTGGTTTATTTAATGATATAACATTTCCGATTACGAGTTTTTGAACTTAAGTTGTCTTGTTCTGCACAAATTTATATATGTAAATAGTTATGAACTAATTGTAAATTTTAATAAATGAAAACAACTGCGATATCTATAATATTGGTGTAGTATTCAAAAGTTGTTATCTATTATACATATTGGTGTAATTATCGTTGTAAGGTTGGTACATTCATATTATATTGAAAGAAGAACTATTATTTTCTATAGTAAATACATATCACATATTTGTCTTAATACATAATTTTTTCCTATAATTTATTTTTTGGAGTTTTGTACAATATTGTATACCATATTTTTGAACATTGGTAATGAAAACTTAAAATTTTGTATAGGTAGGTGCAATATAATGCACCAACAGGGGCTGTGGTCTTCTTTGAGCCTCATTGGGTATGGAGTGGCCTTTGTTAGGGAGCTATATACCCTTCAATGTTGGACTTTTCAACGCGAATCTGGATTTAATCGGACTTCAATGTGAGTACCGAACACCGGGTGAAAAACCAAAAAAAAAAGTGCAATATAATGCTGTGGATTCTGTGGTACCATTCTTAATTTTTATGGTCAAACAAATCTGCTATATAACTTTGAGAATTTTTATTCTCTAAACAACCAAAACCCAAGAATTAATATCAAAACAAACTGTACACACACATTCATTACATATATACAATCCACCCAACTACCAAAACAAAAGCTCCAAAACCTACCAACGAGGTTGCGGTAGAATGATAAATATTCTTTAATTCTTAATCAGAATTCTTGGGTTCGAGTCTCTATGAGTATAAAATCGCTTCTATTAGGGTGCGTTTTACCTAGAGGTGTCAAAAAGATATGAAAAAGCGACCGAACCATACCATACCGACCGATTTATAGGATTTTTTAATATAACCGTGGACTTTTATTAATCTTATAGCCGTCCCAAATAATTGAAATAGTCTTTTTAATTTATATAAAAACACATAAAAATATCGAACCGAATAGTCTTACATATATGTAATATATTTTATATACTACCAAATATGTTAAATTTAATATACAAATATATTTTATAATTTATTTTTCAAATACATAAAAAGTTAGGTCAGTAGACTTGGGTCTGTAGTTGCTTAGATTAGTTTTAACTTTTTAAAGGATCCAATTACTAGACTCATACGTTCATAAATCATACCCAATTACCCATATTAATATAATAATATTTATATACCAAATAATTAGCTTATGGCTAAACACCAAAACGGTAAATCATAACGTGCTATATATACTAGTTCTATGGAAAGTTTATCACTAACAAAGTAACCGAAAACTAAAAAGAAACCGACATGATTCGGATGATTTAAAAAATCTAATTTTGGTCATGGCATTGTAAAATAACCGATAAAAACAAATTATCAAGACACTTCTTTGCCCTGCTCTTTTTACCTTGAATATCAACAACCCCATAAAAAAATGGAAAAAAATCAGCTAAAATTGGAGTTGTACCATACTCCATAAACCTCCAAATATTCCATTTCATCTCACTAATAACTCTCTCATCTTCCAACTTAACCATATTTCTTGAAAAACAAATCTCCCCCAAAACATTAAAAACATTACCAAAAACAAGATCCCCAATTTTCACAACTTTACCTTATTTAAAATTCAAGAAATTCATCATTTCTGTCACGCCCTGAGCCTACACCCTGGGCGGGACTGGCACTCGAAGACCATTGCTAGCCCCAAGCGAACCCTTGGCCTAGCTACTTAACTCAGCGGAACACTCAATGCAATAAAAGATCATAAAGCAACTTAAATGATAAAATCTAGCCAAAAAGGCAACTCGTGTCTCAAAAATAGAAAATATGTAAATACATAGATGAGAGACTCAATACTAACTGTCTGACTGTCTATGAAGCCTCTATAACACTGAGGTAGATGTTGGGACAGACCCCACAACATCCTAATAAAGCAAAACTAGGAAAACAAAATAACAGAGTCCTCCGGAACGCAAAGAGGCTCATCACTGACTCTGGAGTGCTCAGCTAGATCAACGACGTGCTGGATGCTGATCTTGGTTACCAACGTCTACATCATAATAAGATGCAGGCCAACTGGCATCAGTACATTGAATGTACGAGTATGCGAGCTGGAAAGCTAAACAACAACTTAAGCTTGAAAGGAGTACAAAGGAACACTTACCTTGGCTCTGTTCAACTCATGAATAACCGAACTCAATATAAAGCAATAAGACACATGCAATATATAAAACTTGTAAAATAATGTAAACAACTTAGTTCGTTAAAGATAAGGCAATAACAAACTCAACTTTACTTAAATATAAAAGTAATATAACTTTTGTGGGAGGTTATTTAACCGACAACCACCACTATGAGCCCTAGTGATGATACAACGTTTTACCTCACGTTGCCCAAGGACCATCTTATACCTTGCCTTGATATATGACCTTACTTAACTTAGTGGATCCACTAGCTTAACTTACGTGATCATTTTAAAAGTATGACCCGTTAAATCCCATGCTAGCTACATGGTTCTTATAGAGAGTTGAGTTAATATGAACTCGCGTCTCCAATTCGGTGCTCAATACTACTCCCAAAATATACTTTAGCTCAAATGTGTTTTAAACACCTCTTTCTTTAGTTGAGATAATTGCTCAAAGTCTAGCCCACCAGCTCTCTTGGAAAACATCGTTCCTTTCTTACTCAAATGTGAAAACATTTATAAACTTCTTTGGGAATACTTAGTTCCCTAATAACTTTGGAGAAATGAACTCAACTTTATACTTTGCTTGAAACTTGAGCCTTAAAACAAAGTTTAAACGTTCAGTAAAGACTCTTGAAAACTTTAAAAACTTGCTTTGACTTACTTCTTAATTTCTAGACTTGACTTTGATCCTAACTTTCCTCGAATTGGATTATGGATTCAAGGTTCATGATCTCATGTTTATGGATGAGTTCGTGATGTTTAGATGTACCTTAGAGTGTTGAAATCAACTAGAAAACATAGGTACATTACTAAGGAACACGTACAAAAAGGTGGGGAATGAATGGGGAGAACTGGCATCCCTGGCACTCTGAGAGGCGCGGGGCGCGAACCCTCAAACTTCAGAAGACCTGATGGGGCGCACTGGCTGGCGCGTCACCCCAAGGGGTGAACTTCAAAACCCCTACTGGGGCGCGCTGGCTGGCCCAACGCCCCACCCCTTTCCCCAGAAAATTCCGACTTTTCTCATTCATTTCTCCAACTCTAAACCCTCTTAACTTCAAAGGTTCTTTCCCCAAACACTTAGAATCATTAAAACCCTTAACATACAATATATTAAACTCGAAATTACACCCGGAAACATGTACCAAATCAACAAGAAACTTCAACACAACCCCAAGAATTCAACAAAACACAACCAATCTTTTCTCGGAATTGAAACAAGTTTGGCATGTGGGGGACTAAACCAACCCTACACTATGTGATCTCACATACCTTAATAGGGATCACCCCCGACGAAACCCACGATGATCTTGACGAACCTTGCTTCTTCTTCTCTTTTCTCCTCTTCTCTCATTTTCTCTCACAACCCTAACTCTCACTTTTTAAAAGGGAAAACTAATATAAAATCAGCTTAGACCCTTAATATAACCAAAAGAAATGGTTAGGGAAAAGACCAAACTACCCTTAAAAATTCGGATTGAACTTCCCTTATCCCAACAGCCCAACTTCCAAATGGCAAAACTCACTCATACGAACTCGAAATCGAGCAAACTCGGCGGCGTTGGAAAGATCATTCCAAGAGTTTTCCATACATAACTGAAAATACACCTAACTCATCCTGAGCTAGGATTTAAGACCGTTTGAAGTTGACCAAAAACTCACTTCTTTTCCATACTTCACTAAATTTCCAGATTTGCATTCTTTCCAAAAAAAAAAAGATTGTTTCCAATTATAAGCTTCTTCATAGTTATTTCGAATTGTAAGATGTCAAAATATCTCCCCCTTGGGATCATTTATCCTCGAATGAGATTACTCTTACTAGGCTAAGGGTGTAACATCAAACTCAAACACCCAACAAGCAAAATTCAAACAACAACAACATGCTCACTATAATTTAAAGAATACTAAGAAGGAAATTAGTACCTTGATCTGCATTTCCTCCAGATTCAAAGAGATGTGGATATCTCTTTTTCATGTCCTCTTCAGCTTCCCAAGTAGCTTCCCCAACAAATTGGTTCCTCCAAAGGACCTTAATTGATGCTATCTTTTTTGTTCTCAACCTGCGAACTTGACGATCTAAAATCTGAACAGGAATCTTCTTATAAGATAAGTTATCCTTGATCCTAATATTTTTAGTTGGTAGGATCAATGAAGGATCGCCCATGCAATTCTTTAACATGGAGATGTGAAATACCGGATGAACCGGTGCTAGCTCCGTGGTAGCTCCAACTCATAAGCAATATTGCCAATCCTCTTGCCTATGCAGTACGGTCCAATATATCGGGGACTAAGTTTCCCCTTCTTACCAAACCTCATAACCCCCTTCATGGGTGAAACTTTCAAATATACCCAATCATCTACTTCGAACTCTAACGCCCTTCTCCTAACATCAGTGTAGGATTTTTGACGACTCTGTGCCGTTTTCAACCTTTCTTGAATCACTTTCAACTTCTCCATAGCTTGGTGAACTAAATTTGGTCCTATCAACCCTGCTTCACGAACTTCAAACCATCCAATAGGAGATCTACATCTTCTCCCATAAAGAGCTTCATATGGAGCCATCTGGATGCTAGAGTGATAACTGTTGTTGTAGGCAAACTCAATGAGAGGTAAGTGATCATCCCAATTAACTTTGAAATCAATCACACAAGCCCTCAACATATCTTCTAAAGTATGAATAGTGCGCTTTGCTTGCCCATCAGTCTGAGGATGAAAGGTAGTACTTAAATTCACCTTTGAACCCAAGCCTTTCTGAAAAGATTTCTAGAACTGTGCAGTAAATTGTGCACCTCTATCTGAAATAATGGAGACTGGGACTCCATGAAGTCTCACCATCTCTTGAATATATAACTTGGCATAATCTTCTGCTGAATGGGTAGTCTTTACCGGTAGAAAATGGGCTGATTTTGTGATTCTGTCGACAATTACCCAAATAGAATCATGTTGTCTATGAGACCTTGGCAACCCTGTGATGAAATCCATGTTGATCATCTCCCACTTCCATTCCGGAAGTTCTATCTTCAGAGCCAAACCACCGGGCCTTTGGTGTCCAACTTTCACTTGTTGGCAATTTGGACACTTAGCAACAAATTCAGCAATGCCTTTCTTCATGCTATTCCACCATTAAACTTCTCTCAAATCACGATACATCTTTGTGGAACCCGGATGAATGGAATATCTAGAGCTATGAGCTTCCTCCATAATCTTCTCTTGGAGTCCATCCACCATAGGTACACACAATCTCCCTTGATATCTCAATACACCATCTTCCCCTTGTTCAAAAGCTAATACTCTTTGCTTTTTAACATTTGCCTTCAACTCAAGCAAAATGGGATCTTGGTCTTGTTTCTCTTTACTTCTGAAACTAATGATGACTCGGCCCCGTTCGTCACCTCTATTCCTCCTTCTGCAGAATCCATAAGTCTGACTCCCAGGCATGCTAGTCTGTGCACATATTTTGCTAACTCTCTCTTTCCTTGTTCAATATGGGTAGTGCTACCCATAGACAACCTGCTCAAGGAATCATCAACAACATTAGCCTTACCTGGGTGGTAAAGAATACTCAGGTCATAATCCTTGAGTAGTTCACCTCTTCTGTCTGAGATTAAGCTCTTTCTGAGTGAGCACATATTGAAGACTCTTGTGATCAGTGAATATATCAACATGCACACCATACAAATAATGACGCCATATCTTCAAAGCGAATACTACATCAGCTAACTCTAAGTTATGGGTTGGGTAGTTCTTCTCATGAATCTTCAACTGTCTGGAGGCATAAGCTATAACCTTGCCATTCTGCATTAAGACACAACCCAAACCAACTCTAGATGCATCAAAATACACCACAAAACCTTGAGTAACTACTGGTAAAGTCAAAACTGGGGCAGTAGTCAACCTCTTTTTCAATTCCTGAAAGTTTTTCTCACAAGCTTCAGACCATTGAAATTTCACTGTCTTCTGAGTCAACTTGGTCAAAGGAGACGAAATAGACGAGAACCCTTCTACAAACCTTCTATAATAGCCAGCTAAACCCAAGAAACTCCTAATATCAGTTGGAGATGTGGGTCTAGGCCAATTCTGCACTGCCTCAATTTTCTGAGTATCAACTTTAATTCCATCACTAGACACAATGTGGCCTAGGAATGTCACAAACTCAAGCCAAAACTCACACTTAGAGAACTTGGCATACAACTCCTTATCTTTCAAAGTTAAAGAACTATTCTAAGATGACTAGCATGATCTTCTTCATTCCTTGAATAGATTAGTATGTCATCAATGAAGACGATAACAAACATATCTAAATAAGGTTTGAAGACTCTATTCATAAGGTCCATGAATGCTGCTAGTGTATTGGTCAAACCAAAGGACATGACCAAAAACTCATAATGACCATATCTGGTTCTGAAAGTTGTCTTTGGAATATCACATTCCCTTACTCTTAATTGATGATAGCCTGATCTGAGGTCAATTTTTGAAAAACAGGTGGCACCCTGAAGCTGATCGAAAAGATCATCAATTATCGGAAGAGGATACTTATTCTTGATGGTAACCATGTTCAACTGGTGGTAGTCTATACACATCCTAAGGGAACTATCTTTCTTTCTCACAAACAAGACCGGAGAGCCTCAAGGTGAGACACTTGGTTGAATGAAACCCTTATCTAGTAGATCTTTCAACTGCTCCTTCAACTCTTTCAACTCTGCTGGTGCCATTCTATATGGCGGAATAGAGATAGGACGAGTACCTGGAATGATATCTATACAGAAATCTATTTCTTTCTCAGGAGGAACTCCAGGTAGGTCATCAGGAAAAACTTCTGGAAACTCTCTTATTATAAGAACTGACTGAATGAGAGGTATCTCAACACTAGAGTCATTAACTCGGACTAAGTGATAGATACAACCCTTCGAAACTAACTTTCTCGCCTTAAGGTATGAAATGAAACGATCCTTAGGCACTGCTGAACTCCTACTCCACTCCATGACTGGCTCATTTGGAAATTGAAACTTGACCACTCGAGTTCTACAATCTATTGATACATAACAGGCGTGAAGCCAGTCCATACCTAGAATGACACTGAAAAGTACCATGTCTAACTCAACTAAACCAGCCATGGTGCTCGTGTGATTGATGAAAATGGGACAATCACGATAGACTCTTTCTGCTAGAATAGACTTCCCAACAGGTGTAGAAACACAAAAGGGTTCACAAAGTCTTTCAGGAAGAACATCAAACTTATTTGCAACGTAAGGGGTTACAAAAGATAAACTTGCTCATGGGTCTAGCAAATCATACACATCAAAAGCAAAGACTTTGATCATACCAACGACAACATCTAGAGAGTTCACTTGCTCATGGCGACTGGTGATTGCATAGAGGTGGTTTGCTCCTCCGCCAGTACCAGAAGTAGCTCCCCTAGGTGACGTCCTATCTAGGGGAGCAACTGGTGAAGATTGGGCCCTATTGCCCAGATTTCCACAACCTTGCTTGTTCTTAAGGCACTCCTTCATGAAGTGACCCTCTTGTCCACACTTAAAACAACATGTCTGGCCATCACGACATTTACCTGGGTGGGTTCTACCACACCTAGCACATGCAGGGGTTAAACTACCTCCTTGTGCCACATTACCTGGGGACGGTGTTGATCTAGCCTTGAAGTCCTTCAAATTCTGGCCATTATACTCACCTCTGTATCTGGGTGCAGGTGCCTTAGCAGATGATAGAGAATGTCCCTTTTGCCTTGGTTGAAAGGACAAACGGTTCGCATTACTTTTCTGCTGCCCAGACTCATTTTCGATTTAGCTTTCTTATTTCTGAACTCTTCCATGTCCCTCAGTTTCTCTTCCTTAACTTGTTGCACATAAACCATCAACCTTGATATGTCCATGTCCCCAATAAGCATTGCAGCCCTACCTTCCTTACTCGACAGACGAGACAGCCCAGCAACAACCAAGCTTATTCTACTCCTCATGTCCGCAATCATCTCCGAAGCATAACTGGATAGTTGGGTGAACTTCAACCCATACTCATGAACACTCAAAGATTCTTGTTTAAGTGTGATGAAATCACGTACCTTGGCCTTTTCAATTCTCGAGGAAAGAAATTCCCCAAGAAAGCTTCCTCAAAACAGGCCTAACTCGCAGGTGGTGCATCTTCAGCTCTTCCCCCTTTCCACTGGTCGAGCTAAGTTCTAGCAACATCCTTCAATTGATACGTAGCTAGTTCAACTCGCTCAATATCTGCCACATGCATCATGTCAAATACCTTCTTCAGCTCCTCAATAAAGTTCTCTGGATCCTCAGTAGTGCTCGAACCTATGAAACTCGGAGGATTCATCCCCAAGAACTCATGAATCCTTGAAGTGTTAGCTCCTTCATGTCGAGCTCCCCTTTGCTGACCAATCTGGTTAGTTACAGCTTGACTCAGTATCATAATTACCTCTCTCAACTCAACATTAGTAACTTCCCCCTGAGGTTGCACTTCAGGTGCATAAGGTAACTCTTGCTCCTCAACATTACGCCTAGCAGGACGCCCTCTGACAGCTCTTCGTGGAGGCGCACACGCACGAATTAGAGGGAAACTTTTAGAGATAAACTCTAACGCACGAGATGGATATGAAGGAAGTGAATAATTTCCTAAATGTTGCAGTCTCCTAATTATAGATGTGGCGCGCTTCACACCGATAACAAGGACTCTACGGACACAGCTTCATAGACTCCCTAGGACTCTTGAACTCTGTGCTCTGATAAAAAGATTGTCACGCCCCGACCCTACACCCTGGGCGGGATTGGCACTCGAAGATCATAAAGCAACTTAAATGATAAAATCTGGCAAAAAATGCAACTTGTGTCTCAAAAATAGAAAATATGTAAATACATAGATGAAAGACTCAATACTAACTGTCTGACTGTCTATGAAGCCTCTATAACACTGAGGTAGATGTTGGGACAGACCCTACAACATCCTAATAAAGCAGAACTAGGAAAAAAAAATAACAGAGTCCTCCGGAACACAAAGAGGCTCACCACCGACTCTGGAGTGCTCAGCTGGACCAACGGCGTGCTGGATGTTGATCCTGGTTACCTGCGTCCGCATCATAATAAGATGCAGGCCAACTGGCATCAGTACATTGAATGTACGAGTATGCGAGCTGGAAAGCTAAACAATAACTTAAGCTTGAAAGAAGTACAAAGGAACACTTACCTTGGCTCTGTTCAACTCATGAATAACCGAACTCAATATAAAGCAATAAGACACATGCAATAAATAAAGCTTGTAAAATAATGTAATAAACTTAGTTCGTTAAAGATAAGGCAATAACAAACTCAACTTTACTTAAATATAAAAGTAATATAGCTTTTGTGGGAGGTTCTTTAACCGACAACCACCACTATGATCCCTAGTGATGATACAACGTTTTACATCACGTTTCCCAAGGATCATCCTATACCTTGCCTTGATATAGGACCTTACTTAACTTAGTGGATCCACTAGCTTAACTTACGTAATCATCTTAAAAGTATGACCCGTTAAATCCCATGCTAGCTACATGGTTCTTATGAAGTGAGTTAATATGAACTCGCGTCCCCAATTCGGTGCTCAATACTACTCCCAAAATATATTTTAGCTCATATGTGTTTTAAACACTTCTTTCTTTAGTTGAGATAATTGCTCAAAGTCTAGCCCACCGGCTCTCTTGGAAAACATCATTCCTTTCTTACTCAAATGTGAAAACATTTATAAACTTCTTTAGGAATACTTAGTTCCCTAATAACTTTTGAGAAATGAACTCAACTCTATACTTTGCTTGAAACTTGAGCCTTAAAATGAAGTTTAAACGTTCAGTAAAGACTATTGAAAACTTTAAAAACTTGCTTTGACTTACTTCTTAACTTCTAGACTTGACTCTAACTTCACTTGACTTTGATCCTAACTTTCCTCGAATTGGATTATGGATTCAAGGTTCATGATCTCATGTTTATGGATGAGTTCATGCTGTTTAGATATACCTTAGAGTGTTGAAATCAACTAGAAAACATAGGTACATTACTAAGGAACACGTACAAAAAAGTGGGGAATGAATGGGGAGAACTGGCATCCTTGGCGCTCTGAGAGGCGCGGGGCGCCAACCCTCAAACTTCAGAAGACCTGATAGGGCGCACTGGCTGGCGCGTCACCCCAAGGGGTGAACTTCAGAACCCCTGTTGGGGCGCGCTGACTGGCGCGACGCCCCACCCCTTTCCCCAGAAAATTCTGGCTTTTCTCCTTCATTTCTCCAACTCTAAACCCTCTTAACTTCAAAGGTTCTTTCCCCAAACACTTAGAATCATTAAAACCCTTAACATACAATAGATTAAACTCGAAATTACACTCGGAAACATGTACCAAATCAACAAGAAACTTCTACACAACCACAAGAATTCAGCAAAACATAACCAATCTTTTCTCGGAATTGAAACAAGTTTGGCCTGTGGGGGACTAAACCAACCCCACACTATGTGATCTCACATACCTTAATAGGGATCACCCCCGACGAAAACCACGACGAACCTTGCTTCTTCTTCTCTTTTCTCCTCTTCTCTCCTTTTCTCTCACAACCCTAACTCTCACTTTTTAAAAGGGAAAACTGATATAAAATCAACTTAAACCCTTAATATAACCAAAAGAAATGGTTAGGAAAAAGACCAAACTACCCTTAAAAATTCGGATTGAACTTCCCTTATCTCAACAACCCAACTTCCAAAGCGCATAACTCACTCATACGAATTTGAAATCGCGCAAACTCGGCGGCGTTGGAAAGATCATTCCAAGAGATTTTCAAACATAACTGAAAATACACCTAACTCATCTTGATCTAGGAGTTATGACCGTTTGAAGTTGACCAAAAACTCACTTTTTTTCCATACTCAACTAAATTTCCAGATTTGCATTCTTTCCAAAAAAAAGACTATTTCCAATTATAAGCTTCTTCATAGTTATTTCGAATTGCAAGATGTCACAATTTCAACAACCCCTTTTCCCCTTTTTTCAGCATATGATTCCATAGCTTTATTTGGAATGGTGAAGATGGAAGATTTTGGGGTTTTTCAAGAATGTTGATTTTTTTATTTGAGTAAGGATTATGTAGATTAAAGGTGGGAAAAGAAAGATGAATAACAAGTTCATTTCTTGTTATTTTTTTTGGTGAAATGATGGAAAAATGCTCTAAGGGAGAAATTAGCTCCCAAATTAGCTTTTTGAGTTTACAATTAAAGAAATGTGACTCTTAGTTGATTAAGAAGTCTCATAAAATATGATTAAGATTAAGTGGAATTAGTTGAAGTGTAATGTAATAGTTGAAACTTGTTAGATTTTTAAATAAAGTGGACATGAAGTTATAAGTTTGTCATCATAAAAAAAAAAAGAGACGATTTATTTGCTTGAAGTTTCTTTCTTTTAGAGAGCAATTTTGCAAACCTACAAAAAAAAATAAAAAAAATTATCATTTAAAAATAGAATTATTGAGAAACTAAAAAACCCTAATATGTAGCTTATACAAGCAAAAGTCTACATCTACTCCCTTTATGTCATTTTATGTGTCTTAATTTGATAGAATACAAAGATAATACAAAGAATATTTTTGAAAATAAAAAAGAGTTTAACATACTCTGAGGATTACACCGAGTATGCATATATATGTATATTACCTCTTTAGAGCCACTACTAGAAAACAGTCGTTTAGCTACAGACGCAAATCCTAGCTAAAGTGAAAAATCCCTAGCTAATGTCAATTGAGCTAGGAAAATGACCCTAGCAGACTTTCAAAGCTAATAAGCTCTTAGCTAATTTTTAGCTAGCAGATTATGTCATTCCTAGCTAATTTAGCTAAGATATCTCCGCTAGGCTCTTTCCGTAGCAAACATTTTGCTACGATGTATACTAGCTAAATTCCTAGCAAAATTTGCTTGGTCAATGTTGACTTTACTAAGACTTAGCAAGGAATTACCCTATCTAAACTTACAAATTCTCTAGCTATTTTTCAAATTTTACTTGGAATATTTTCTT
>JAJOOJ010063604.1:0-14614 GCA_029582625.1 Solanum boliviense
TTCCTTATATCGTGATTTTGTGATACTTGCTCTTAATTTCTAACATTTATTTTATCAATTTAGATGAATCCTTGGGGTGATATGTTTATTTAAGTTTTCAAATTTCGAAACTCATTTCAAGTTAGCTAATTTAAGCTTTATAGAATGACTTGAGAACCTTTTATGTTCTTTCATAGTTATTGAAAAGCTTTGAATCCATGTTTACAAGTTTGAACTAACATATTTAGTTCAAATTTTTAAATAGGATAAAGTTGTTAAGTTTCTAAAAATTAAATTAGTTGTCTTTTAGTTTAACTTAGGACTTTGTATGAATGACTTACGGATTTTCTATATCCTTTTGTAGTTGTCAAACAAGGTCCTTTAATCCATGTGTAGGAGTCTGAATTAATCGTTGGTTCAAAACATGACTATGGGTAAAAGTTTCAAGTTAGGTTTATTCTTGAGATCTTTACAAGTATCAAAAGATTTTTATCTAAATTTCAAACGTGAACTTTTTGTAAGTAACCTTTTTTTTTTTATATATATATAAAATTAGCCAATCTTTTCAATCCGTCGGTCAACCGTGTGTTAGCGGATTTTCTAAGATGCCTAAACCCTTCCTTAGAGAATTATTTGAATCCTTACCCGACTCTGGTTATTCAAAAATTCCCCTTTTAAATGGTTTTCTTAATTTTTTCTAAAAATTAAGCGGTGACTTCCAAATTACAAATTTTTCCAAAACATGTACAAAATTGCCAAAAGTTGCGAAATTGGTTTCGAAATCTTAATTTTCGAAATCGGGTCGTAACAACATACACTTTTACGCTTTCAATCTCACTCTCTCTCTCTTTCACTATGCATGATTTGATATCATCAATTTTCTATATAGATGTATTTCGTATAATGGAAATCATTTTTGAAGAAAATTATTTTCGTGAAAAAGTTATTTGACGTTGTTTGATTAATTACCATAAATATATTCCAAGTAAAATGTTTGTATCATATTTGAAAGTAATTTATTTCACTTGTGGGTGAAAGTTATTTCTTTAATTAAAATATTTTAATTTTTTACTTTATTTTACTCGCTCTACTAAAACTTAAATATTACTAATTATTAGCACTAAAAATTTCCATTAAATTAAAGAACCCTATGATCAGTCCAAGCTTCTCAAGCCTGAGATCTTAGGAAAATGAAAAATGAGGGAAAACAAAATAAATAAGATGATGGTATTATTTTGTAGATATTTAGATCTTTTATAAGGAATTAAACGTTTGAGTTTGGTGTAACATTTTTTGTTTTATTTTAATGATTATAGATGGGAATGAAAAGTTGCTTAAGGAAGTGATTGAAGCCATCGATCATCATGAGAAATCAATAACCTGGAAAGTGATCGGAGGAGATGTGTTAGAATTGTATAATTCCTTCACTATTATCACATCCAGTGAACATGAATGGGCTACAACAAAACTTATCTACGAGAAGAAGAATGAAAATACTCCAGAACCCCTCGCTCTCTTGGATGCTTTCATAGAGCTGACCAAACACGTAGAGGATCACCTTCTCATGAAATAAAATAACAACAACAATAACATATATATACACACTAGATTCTTACGGCCCGTGATACGGGCCCAATATAATCGATTATTAATCGTTATTTAACAAATATTAAAAGGTACTTCTATAGCATTCTGGTTAATATTAAATAATACTGATTCTGGTAAAAAAAATTAGTATAAAAAATATTAAAATAACCATCAAAGAATATAGTGCATCATTGCATTGAATGGTGTTGCTCCTTCCTTAATTAAATATCTTAATTTTGAGTTTTGGATATGAAAAAAATTCTTAGTAGGGACCACTATATCCGAATGGGCCCTATTTCGGCGTACATTAGAATTAATCGAACTCCAATATGAATATTGAATATTGAATAAAAATTATTAAATTAAATTAACCCAATAATATTTTAAAGTATAATTGGTATTAAGGATGAGTAGATTTATTTTTTAAGTTATAAAACACTCAAGTCTAATATTTAATTTATTTAATTTTTATTCATTTTTTAATTTATAAAACACTCAAGTCTAATATTTAATTTATTTAATTTTTACTATAATGACACAAATTTATTAGGATTCGAAGTTAATTTGTTTGTTAGATTGAATTATATCTTATATAAAAATCATGAATCATTATGTATTATCATCTTGAAATCTATCCTATTCATTTCAATTAATCTGCCATATTTTTCTTTATAATCTATTAAAAAGTAATGTTCCTTTTCTTTTCGTAGTTCCAACTCCACACAATATATTTAAAATCACAAGATTAAAAGACGTTTACTATATTTCACACATTTTTAATTTAAAACCACAAGATTTAAAAAATCTTTCTTAATTTCTTAAACTTCATTCCAAGTCAAAATAGAACAAACAAATTGAAACGGAGAGATTAATATTTTTTATTTATCACACACATAAAAAATCAAACTAAGAAGCATGTTTCATTATCACATGAAGTTCAATATATGTATAATTTATCTTAATGAACATAATTTTCTTAGCATGATACAATATATATTTTTTATTCTCTTTTTTTCATGCACAATTAAGTACTTTTTTTTAGCAGGAATAAGTATTTTTGTTATTTTTATCAGTTTAGTGAAAAATTTGCAAACAATCTCAAAACATAAATGCATTTTCTCTTCTTTTTTTTTTTTAAAAAAAAAATCTATCTAGAATTAAATGTTAAATTAACATGATATTTTGATACATATATCATTACATATCGCATTGATTTCCTTGCCCAATTTTTTTTTATCTTATTCCGATATTTATTCATAATTTTTGAAATTACTATTAGGCATTTGCTATTTTTGTCATCTCTTTCTAAATATTAATCTACTTAAATTTATTTACTTCTCTAATTAAAATATTGATTTTCATGTGTTTCGATTCTTAACTTCTTATTTGAGAAAAAAGAATAGCAATATTAAGTAAATAAAGTAAACAATCCATTATAATTAATTAAATTTTAATCAGCTTAATCTTAAAATTTGAATTATTTTACTATTAGAATATTCTTTTCATCAATGTACGTAAATTGAACACGAAAAATACTTATTATTTCTCTTCAATGCCTGATTCGAAAATTTTTACAACTATTTATTTTAAAATTTAGTGAGACTCTTAGTTTACTTTAATTTCATTTAATTTATCTATCCATTTTTTTTATTAATTTTTATTTTTATGCTCCCTAATTAAAATATTTTTATTTTTATTTTCATTTAATACATTTTAAATCATGTTTGTTTCTTTTTATATTTATTTTAGTGCAAAAAGTAAAGGTGTTAATGTAATAAGTATAAATTGAATTAAAAGTGGGTCCCATCATGTTTAGATAGTACAACTACTTGTGATATTTTTTGTGCTTTTCATGATAGGAAGTACACGTGTCCATCATAATTATAGCAACTTGGTTGGGTATTTGGGAAATTCAATCATTTTGCAGCAAAAAGTACAACTGTTCTAAGCTGATAATTTTGGTAAAATGATAAAAGTGCCCTTGGTCGTCTTCCTCTTCATGTTTCTATATAATATATATATATATATATATATATATAGTGTGTGTGTCGCTGATATTTGATAATATTGGCCAGTTCTAGCTATCCTCTGAAATAAATAATATTATGTTTGAAAATTATATATATTATGTATGTGAGCCTCCATCTATGAATGCAATTATAACTACAATAAATATGTATTAATATGATATTCTCATTCTTTTTCCTATTCTTTTTTTTCTTTTGTTGTTTCCCTAATGGTAATACGGGGACTAATGGTGGTTCCTTGGGAGTATTGATTTAGGTTGTGTAAGGTATGGAAGAAAAATATTGATATTTTTTTTAATATTTAGTTGATCAAAATATTTAGAATTTATTTTTAAAAACAACCCATTTTCTTAAGTTAATCGAAAAATGACTTTAATTTTCTAATCTTATGGAGAAATTATTTTTCAATCGGCGCCAGACCGTCATATTTGTGCCATAACGTCGAAAATTATACCATCTATTCTAATAATATACATTTAAACAATATAGTACAATTCAGTGCTATATCATATAAATATAATATATTATGAAACAATACATAATAACAATAACTATCCAAACAAGCTGTTAATTTAGAAAACACATGATTATTTTAATTTCTATAGAAAATACATTATTCAACTAATTTAAAAACTGTATATTTTTTGTATTTCTACATCAATTTATAATATTGGTTCGACTTTTTCACCACACACCTTGCGGTTAGATTTCTACTTTTCTAGGTACATGTTTGACGTTGCTATTTTTTGTAAATAAATCATAGTGTGGGAATGAAAAAAACAAAAACAAAACTGAAAAAGCAACTCAAAAATTTTTGTGCGTACAGATACATTCAAATACATCTAGAAATATGTACAAGGGATCAAAATTTTTTTAGATACATTGTAGGCAAGTGGATTCACTGTATCTGGGATACATAACAAATCTCGCTCGCCTCTCTCCCATTTTGCTCGCCACTCTTGCATGTATCCAGTAACTCAGATACATGTGAATCACGCCACATACATACATATACATATAAATGTATCTAGTGTGATTCACATGTATATGGGATACATGATATCACTAGCCTCTCTCCCTATTTTAGTTATCTGGTAGCAAAAATACATGTATCTAAGTGTATCTTCCTTAATATTCGGTAGAAAACTCTTAATTAGTGGTAATATACGTAGTATTTTGAAAGAAAATGTAATAATAGTAAATATGGTAGTGAAATGTAATGTAATTATATATGTAGTTTTTCCATATTATTTATATGGAACTCTAAAATTGGGAGTGCCATCCTCAAACGGAACGCATAACGTGCAATTCAAATTTAATCAAAATTTTAATATGAACACAAAACACCGAGTAAAAAATAAAAATAAAAAACCACCAGTAACTTGACAACATTTATAATATCTTAATTACATATAGCAACCATTAGAAATAAATCCATAAAAGGATAGGTATCGAGTAACATATGTAACGTGTTTTTCAAACACAATATTATTTATTGAATTATTTCATACGCTAGCTAGAACTAGCCAATATTATAAATTATCATCATACAAGCACAAACACACACATGTTTGTATAGGGTAATTGGACACCATTTTTTTTATTTTTTGAGAAAGTGACCTTCGATATCTTTAGTCAATTCAATGAAATAACCCAAGAAAGCGAGAGGGTCTGGGTGGCTGCGGTTTTCTTCTCATAAGCTAACGTTCATGTAGTCCACTGAGGTTCAAAAGACGAGATGATAGTGAAGGAGTTGTACAACTCTAACAGATCTCCTTCAATCACTTTCCAAGTAATTGATTTCTTCTTATGATCCACCGCTTCAATAACTTCCTTAAGAATCTTCATTTTTCCATCTATAATCATTAGAATAAGAAAATAGAAGAGATGTTAGTGTAAAAGATGCGTCTCAATCTTGTTCGATTCATTATCTGGATAAATCAATATATACATATACATGAGTTTCTTGGAGAGTAGGACTCCAAGGTTGTCATAGTTAAGAACTCCTAATCTAAAAACAATTGCACGAAATTTTAAGTTGATTCCTAACAATCAACAAATATATACAAATAGACTTTCACTTAAACTCCTAGGTGGGATAATGTCACGTAGGAGTTTAAGTGAAAGTCTATTTGTATATATTTGCTGATTGTAAGGAATCAACTTAAAAGAAGTCGTGCAATTGTTTTTAGATTAGGAGTCCTTAACTATCACAACCTTGGAGTCCTACTCTCCAAGAAACTCATGTACATGTATATATTGATTTATCCAGATAATGAATCAAACGAAGATTGAGACGCATCTTTTACATGACATCAGAAGCCATTAGAGGTTAAACCAACCCATTTTTCTCACATAAAGAAAATCGAGATAAACCAACAATTTTTCGATGGGTGAAACCAATAGCTCTTCCATGATACCTAGCATATCTACCGTCTCGCTTGCTCCAAACCTTGCACATCAATTGTCTATGAAACTCACATCTTCAAACTTTCTGTTGTGGAAGACACAATTTATGCCTATGATATATGCATGTGGCTTGAATCATCATATTGATGGTACTACACAAATGCCAACACAATTTCTGGACGACACCAATACCAAACCCAATCCGGCATATACGATTTGGTTACGTCAAGACCAACTTGTTCTAAGCTGGATTGTTGCTTCTGTATTAGAAAGTATCCTACCTCAGTTGGTCGGAGCGGCGACTGCTCGTACAGCTTGGGACAAACTTGTTGCTGCATATGCTTCAGGATCAAGGCCATACATTCGTGAACTCAAAATGCAGTTGCAGGCTTTGTGTCGTGACAATGCCAATATTGAACCATATGTACAAAAGACAAAGGGAATATCAGATAAGTTGGCTGCACTGCAGCATCCAGTTTCCAATGATGATCTGGTAGAATTTATTCTTGCTGGACTAGGACATTCCTATTATCCTTTTACCAGATCACTTGAATCACGCCAAAGCGGAAATTAATTTTGATGCATTGTATGGATTGTTGTTGAATGAAGAACGACAATTGAAAAGGGATGAAGCCCGTACTGTCATTGCACCTACAACACAATATACTCAGAGTTCCTTTTCTACCACTCGTGGACGTGGTAGAGGCCGAGGAGGCAGAGGATGTGGGCGCTTCTCTAATCAAGAATTTCAATAGTCTTTCATAACTCGAGTCACACCAATTCTGCTCCACCTCAAGCTTCAGATATGTCTGGAATTATTTGTCATAAATGTTCATATTGCACGTGTGTGTCCATCTCCTAGGATTAACAATGGCGATAAAGTGCCTAGACAACATGTTTCCAATATAGCAAGAACTCATTCTCCACAAACTTGGTTAATAGATAGTGGCACCACACATCATCTTACAGCTGATCTTGGTAACTTGGGTATTCATTCTGAATACCAAGGTCCTGAGAAAGTTACTATAGGTAATGGTTCCAAAATTCCTATTTCTCACATCGGTAAAAGTTCAGTTGTTATATCTGACAAACTTTTCAATCTTGATGACATCCTGCATGTTCCAACCGTTGCTCAAAATTTATTGTCTATTAGTTCTTTTGCTAATTCTAACCAAGTTTCAATTGAATTCTTTACTTCTCATTTTTTGATTAAGGACTTGGTGACGAGGGGCATACTGCACACAGGCCCGAGTGAAGAAGGATTGTATTCTCTTCCTGTGATGAAGTCATCTGCACCTAAATCATATGCTGCTTCCTTAGGAGTTTGGCATGCTCGTTTGGCTCATACATCTTTTCCTACTGTTCATCAAGCTTGGTTGTCTAGCGTCATTGTCCCCTCTTTGAAATCTTCCAGTTTATGTTCTACATGTGCTGTTAGTAAAAGTCATAGAATTCCTTTTGATGAGTCTAGTTTTCAAGCCTCCGGGCCTTTAGATTTAGTTTATTCAGATGTTTGGGGTCCTGCTCCAGTTGCTTCCAATGAAGGATATCGATATTATGTGATTTTCGTTGATCACTTTAGCAAGTATACAAATTACTTGAGAGATAATGGAATTGTGCAGCGTTCCTCTTGTCCGTATACCCCTGAACAAAATGGTTGTGCTGAAAGAAAACATAGGCATATTGTTGAAACTGGTCGGGCATTGCTACATTATGCTAATGTTCCACATAAATTTTGGAAAAATGCATTTGATACTGCTGTGTATACTTTAAATCGTTTACCAACCCCACGCTTAAAAAATAAAACACCATTTCATGTGTTATTTAACACCGATCCAGATTACTCTTTGTTGCGTGTTTTTTGGTTGCCTTTGTTTTCCATGGCTTTGTCCTTATACAAAGGATAAATTATCTCCCAGATCTAAATCATGTGTGTTTATGGGCTATAGTAAGTTACACAAAGGGTACAAATGTTTTGAGCCTATTTCCTCAAAATTTTATGTTTCTCGTCATGTCATCTTTGATGAAAATGTTTTTCCTTTTGTTTCACAGGATGTTGTGGTGCCTCCGTCTATAACTAATGATAAATTAGAACCTCTCTATGTTACATTGCCACTCGAGCCTTCTGTTTCTCTTTTTGTTGATCCTATCCTTGTACACACACATGTTACTGATCAACCTTCACAAGATGTAGTTTCTCATGGCGTTCCCTTGATTTCACTAAGTATAGTTGCAGAAAATTCACAATCTTTTGATACGAGTCACTCCACTGATGTTAGAAACACTTTAACTACTGGTCTGCCTTGTCCAGCAGACCTTCCTTTGCAAAATATGGTCACACGAACACAAACAGGCTCATTAAAGCCAAAGAAACCATTATCGATGTCTACTACGACACCAACTTTAGCAATAGTGGAACTTTCTTGCCATTCACAAGCTATTAAGGATGCTCATTGGCGTGACACTATGTCAGACAAATATAATGCACTTATTCAAAATGGTACTTGGGAACTAGTTCCACCATCTCCGTCTCAAAATATAGCTGGTTGTAAATGGGTGTTTAAGATGAAGCTAAAGTCAGATGGTTCATTGGATCGTTATAAAGCAAGGCTTGTGGCTAAAGGATATCATCAATGACCAGGTCTTGATTTTGCTGATACGTTTAGTCCAGTGGTTAAGCCGGCTACCATACAATTGTTGCTATCCTTGGCAGTGTCTCATCAGTGGCATGTCACTCAACTAGATGTATCCAATGCATTTCTTCATGGGAAATTAGATGATATTGTATACATGTCTCAACCTCTTGGGTTTGTTGATCCTACTCGCCCAGATCATGTTTGTTTACTTAAACGATCTCTCTATGGCCTCTAACAAGCTCCACGTATGTGGAATAAATGTTTAGCTGATGTACTTCTTTCTCTAGGTTTTGTGGGATCCAAAACTGATTGCTCTTTGTTCTATATGCCGAACGCCAATGTTAAGTTGTTCTGTTTAGTCTATGTTGATGACATTCTAGTTATGGGCTCTAATTCTGGTCATATCGCAGCTCTTATAACCAAACTGAAAACTCAGTTTGCTGTTAGAGACTTGGGAAAATTGTCTTATTTCTTGGGAATTCAAGCCAACTGGAAACCTGATGGATTGCATTTATCACAAGGTAAGTATGTCACGGACCTCCTTAATCGTGTGCAAATGGGGTCGTGTAGTCCCATCTCCACACCAGTTTCATCCTCATCCAAGCTCTCCAATACTGATGGATGTCCATTCCATGATCAAACTCTATATAGAAGTACTGTTAGAGCTCTACAATACTTGACGTTTACTAGACCCGACATAGCGTATGCGGTAAACAAGGTATCACAATTTGCACTGTCCTATGGATTCTCATTGGGTTGCCGTCAAACGTATACTACGTTATGTCAAGGCTACAACATCTCATGGCTTATTTTTTTCTCGAGGTTCATCCACCTTACTTCATGGTTACAGTGATTCGGATTAGGGAGGTGATGTTGATGATCGCAAGTCTACCACTGACCTTACTCATTTGATTTTGTGGGCTTCTCGAAAGCAAAGAGTTGTATCACTGTTGAGCACTGAGGCAGAATATCGTGCATTAGTTGCTGCTACCTCTGAAATGACGTGGGTCGAACATCTCCTTCGAGAGATTGGGTGCCTCACCACCTCTGTTCCCATTCTTTGGTATGATAATCTTAGTGCTACCTACTTAACTGCTAATCCCATTTTTCATTTGCGTACAAAACACATGGAAATAGATTTTCATTTTGTCTGTGACAAAGTTCGTGCAAAGATCTTATCATTCAGATATGTGAGCACACATGATCAAGACGCCGATGCTCTTACCAAGCCTTTGTCCAAAGTCCGCTTTCTGGATTTGAGGAGCAAGTTGTCAGTTGTTCCACTCCCTGCTCAACTTGAGGGAGAGTGTAGGGATAATGTCACGTAGGAGTTTAAGTGAAAGTCTATTTGTATATATTTGCTAATTGTTGGGAATCAACTTAAAAGAAATCGTGCAATTGTTTTTAGATTAGGAGTCCTTAACTATGACAACCTTGGAGTCCTACTCTCCAAGAAACTCATGTATATGTATGTATTGATTTATCCAGATAATGAATCAAACAGAGATTGAGACGCATCTTTTACAGTTAGCTCTTAATTCACACGTCCAATTCCTCATTAATAAAAAAATAAAGCATTCAGAAAATAATTATACCTTCATCTTGTCTATTTTGTTTTTCCTAATTTTCTCCAAAAATTATCTAATGTTCATTTTTTATTACCAAATATTTAATAACTTGTTAAAAAATAACTTCCACATGCAAGTGAAATGAGTTATTTTTCTTTTTTGATGCAAAATATTTTATGGTAATCAAACACCGTCAAACAACTTTTTCTTAAAAAGACTATTTTATTACTTTTTAAAAAGACCAAACACACATATAAGTAAAAAAAAACATGCACGTATTTCATACATATATACATACATAAATATGAGAGAGAGTGAAGAAAGGTGTGTTATCGGCGTAATATTTCCAGCTTACTATCGAACCAACTTTTATGATTCCACCTTGATGAATTTCAAAACGGTTGACCTTACTAGGACTAATGTTGGGTACATGATGAGTATTAGAGTGAAAAAGATCATGAATCAAATGTCCTCCACATTTCACCTCTACTGAAGGAGTCAATTTGCCTTTCACACCCATAATCTTCTTCTTTGATATAACTAAATGTTGTGAAAAGAATGTGGTGAGAAAATGCTTGGAAGTTGTCCTTACATAGGTTTTAATTGTGTGAAAAAAAACTAGTAAAGATATTATCCACAAAACATATAGCATCGTTTGGTAGGGTGTATAAGAATAGTGTTGAATATGATGTATTAGTTATGTTTGCATTGGTTATGCTGATATTATTTCTTATGCGGTGTTAGTTTGTTTTGGTACATAAAAAATAACGTGTTCAATCATTCTAATTTTTTTTATTTATGTACAAAAATACCCTCCACAAATATGGTGAAAAATATGTAAAAGGTTTTGAGGGGCACTTGTGTCTTTAACCATGCTAATGCATGATTTAAAACTCGTTGCATTACGAATATCATGAATTTCTATGTATAAATTGTACATACCTAAATATTAAATAGAGTGTATAACTAAATACAAGTAGTAATATACATAGATTGAAAAAGTGTATTAAAGAAGATACTCATAATACACAAAATGACATTACTATTACACTAATAATAAAAAAAAATATGATTATAGCAAAATACATTTAAAATAATAACAATCAAAATTAACGCTCGATGTGTACATTTTTATATCAAGGGCTTATGCCCTATGGAACTCGCCTTTAATTTACACTTCAAAATATTTTTGGTATACCCCACCCTGAGACTCACTCAGAATTCTAAGTTCCATGACCATTGATTTTAATTTTTATGTTCTTTCATTTAGGAATTTGTTCTTCTCTAGGGAGCTTTCTTATCAGGAAGCATATTTTTCAAGATGATGAATTTGAAATTTTGTATGGTTGAAAAAATTGACAAACAAGTGTTAGGCTTAAACGGATGAATTTATAAAGATGAAGCATATTTATTATGTCAAAGTTGAAAAAATGGAATGAAATTCTAAATATTCTTTGCAAGAACAAAGGTTCCCCTGTTGAAAGCCCTTCCTGAAGGCAAATATAAATTTCGATTTTCCTTACCATGTTGAAAAAAATCAATCTAACGATTCTACATGAAAGGTAACATTAATGTGTCCACTCACAAAAATGGTTTTACAGGGAATTTGAATTTAATCAGACCCAATACTAATACTCAAACGTTATTGTGAGGGAAAGAAAAACAGAAAACATAAATAAAACTATTTGTAATTTAGTCAAACCTTATTATGGTGATATAGTGACAATATTTTTCTGAAAATTTCATGATTTCTATGCTGAGGTATTGTTATAATACATGACGTTTAGATCTTATTTAACTATTATATATTATAATAAAAGAAGGCACACATGAGGTATTTGCTAACCAATTTAACCAAATAAAATAGAAAGAGTATGATGTAAGAAGACAACACAAATTCAAGCCCAACCCATCCAAGAATAACTAACCCATAACCCATTTCAACCCAGTTCAATCCATTAAAAAATGGGTTAATATGTAGCTCAAACTGCCTCATAAGAAATTTTGTCTAAATATTTTTAAAAAATAATTTTTAGTTAATATGCTCGGTACTAAAATGTCATAACAGAACAAATAAAGTAATTAAACTTAGTAAGAATTGAATGACTTGAGTAATGATTCACATTTCAGTCTAGTCACATAGGCGGACCAATAATTACTCCATTAATAAACTCAACCCATCTTGACCCGCCTAAATTCAGTCCAACCTGTCCATTTGACACCTCTACCAGTAGCTTTTTCTTGTGAAGTTGTCCATAACTGATACACACTATTCTAAATACAATTTTCTTTTTTTACCTTTTTAGATATTTATACTTAAAATTTTAATGATAATTATCCTAAATATTTTAACAATTTATTTTAACGTGGTCAATGTAGCCCTTGTGGCCATTGGTCTCTCATTCTCGCACACATTATTTGACTATTATGTTTATCTTTATGATTTAATTTTCAATGATGCCAATTTAGGGAAGTGATCTTGGGTCTTGTATGCTATTTTAATGTGATAATGTGTGCATAGTTTTCCCTCATCCAAAAAGGGGAAGATTGTGGAGGTTTATGTGTATATCTTGTTTTAATGTTTTGATGAATGACAACTATTTCATGAAAACTAAGTGTAAGATTTCCAACTAATTTTACTAACTATAATAACCGATTTCAGATTACAACTCTACAATCTAAGAAACTAACTCTAGTACCTCAACTCACGCTAAGTATTTCACTCTCAACGAAAATAAACTCTCTACTTGTACAATTTCTCAGAACCTCACCAATACTCAATAACGATAAGATTTAAAAAATTAGAAAAATGACTTTCCTAATCTATCTTCTATCTATAAAAGGAGAAGAAAAAATGACACATGTCATTACCACAAATTTTTAGATTTAAATTATTTTAAATAATCAATAATAAATAAATATCAATCAATAATTTTAAATCTAGTAATGTGACGTGTGTGTCTGTGAGCGATTCCTTTTTTTTTGATAAATATTTTAAATTAATTAAACTTTATTATTTAAAATTAACATCTAATTACATATCCTCAAATTATAAACCCACATTTAGAAGTTTCTTTTAAATTCATCATTTATCATTTATATAATATCTATATGTCTATATAATAGGAGAAATCGAATGTAATTTATGATTTATCAAAATTAATTTAAAATCCAAAACTAAAAATAAAAGTTGCAAAAAAAAAAGAAGAAAAAAATCGAAAAAATACTAATTATCTAAAATAACTGTTGCATACAGTTATCCTCAATTTTTAAATTTAAAAACTTGCAGTTATTTTTTTAAAATTGAATAAGAAGCCATGGGTTCAATTTTATTAATCGGCTTGCAAAGTACCAGTTCAATTCATAGATTTCTCCCATTTCAAGTTAGTTTTTACAATATATTTGAACATTATTCTCTGGGTGGAGTGTTTGTGTTGTTCTTTTTCAGGTTTTTCCTACTTCTGCTATTGCTTTTGCTACTGTGTTTGCTTCTTTTCCATGGTTCATTTGCTACTAAAAGATCATGCAAGTATAACAACACTTCGGATTAGAAAGAAGACCCCTTTAAATTTGATGCTTTCGACAATTCTTCATTCGATATGAAATAGAAAAAATATGAATGTTGACCACATGAAAAGATGTAGATGCTTGAACAGTCTTCAAATGATCTTAGAAGTTTTAAAATTAAAAAATGGTGTCATTATTCCGTCAATAAATTCCAAAGCAAACTTAAATGTATTTTGGTTGTGTGAATTGGAACATGAGTGAAAAGAGCATGTAATTTTCAATACAAAAAAAAGTTTATAGATTTAACTCTAAGATATAAACACTTTCCATTTCTCACCTCATCACATAATAACTCTCAAGAATATAGAAACATATATGAGGGCATTGAAATGAAATGAGATATAAAATAAATAAAGAGTAAATATTTCATCTTCTTTAATTTTTCTTAGCCATCATAATTTAAATGCTTTTCTTTTGTGTGTTGCAGGTTACATGAAAGCAATTATATCATACCAAAAATCAAAAGCAAGAATTTTATAATCCTTAAGGTGTGTTTCAAAGCTTTGTGTCAAAATTGATTTTAGACCACTTTAAATTATTTTATTTTTAAATATTATGATATTAGTGAAATGATTAATTGTAAATGAAATATTTTGCATCTCCTATTATATTATTTTTATACATTTCGGGATATTGAACGACTATTGAAAAGAGGAGTTGATCAAGTCAATCACCCTGTTAGTACCTATTTGAATGCGATAGTAATATAAAACTGAATTCATATTATTATTTTTCTTATCATGTATTTTGTAAAAAAAAAAAAAAGTTATTCACTTTTAAAAGAAACTTTCTTCTCACTCTTTTGTTGGTGTAATTTGAAAGGACAATAAATTGATGATGG
>JAJOOJ010063606.1:0-21763 GCA_029582625.1 Solanum boliviense
TTTCAACAATTTTTTTTTAATTGGAAGTTGGAAGAGAGTTTTGGAAAATGTTTTCCTTAAGTTTTGAAGGGAAGTCATTTTCCTTAAATTTGAGGAAAATGAGTTGATTTGGAAAACATTTAACCCAACCAAACATGTGAAAATTGGAAAATATTTTTCGGAAAATGTTTTCCTTCATAGCAAGCACACCCTTAGTATTATTGTATTTTGCTCTCATTTTACAACACGTTATCAGCACGAGTCTCTTACCAATTGAGACCTACTTAATTCGGGATTATCTTTTTTTCCTAAAAGTTAATCAATTTTTATTTAGAGTCAGTTCCCATCATGTCAAATTTTTCAAAGCTTAAATTTGTGGCACTTGACATTTCTGGAAAGAACGATTTGTCATGGGTACTTGATGCTGAAATTCACCTTACTGCTAAGGGTCTTGGTGATAGTATAATCGAAGGAAATAAGGCATCAAGTCAGGATAAAGCGAAAGCTATGATTTTCCTTCGTCATCATCTTGATGAAAGCCTGAAGGTTGAATACTTAATAGTAAAAGATCCACTTGAATTGTGGATAGGTTTGAAAGGGAGGTATGACCACCTAAAGGCAACGATGTTGCTAAGGGCTCGTTATGAGTGGATGCACTTACAGTTTCAAGATTATAAAATCTTAATTGACTATAACTCTGTTGTATTTAGAATCACTTCCCAATTAAAATTATGTGGGGAAGTTATAAAAGATGAGGACATGTTGGAAAAGACACTAACTACTTTCCATGCCTCCAATATGATATTACAACAACAATACCATGAAAAAGGTTTTAAAAAATACTCTGAATTAATCTCATGCCTTCTGGTGGCTGAGCAGCATAATGATCTTTTAATGAAAAATAATGAAGTCTGTCCCACTGGAAGTGCTCCATTACTGAAGGCACACGGGGTAGAAGCACACGACCAGTTTGAAATAAGACAAAATAATCGGGGGCCATGATAATGTACGTGGGCGTGGCAAAGGAAAAAGACGATATAATAATCGTCGAGGTGGTGGTCATAACAAAAGGGAGAACAATATGGGTTCTCAAAATAATCCATCGAAAGAAAGGGCGATTGCTATCATCGTTGACAGCCTTAAAGGTCACTAGAAAAATGAATGTCGGGCACCTGAGCATTTTGTCAAGCTGTATCAAAATTACTTTAAAAGGAAAGGAAATAAAGGTGGTGCCTCCTCTTTAATGCCCGGGTGGAGTCACATTTGACTTTCAAAGAGGATGCTATGACAGGGTCTTCTCAAAAATAGGATGAGACTGTTGAGGTAAATTTAGCATTGAAAGATGATGCTTTTGATGGTCTCGATGATATTACTCATCTAGAAGCTGAGGGCTTCTTTGGGGATCGCAACTGAAGATTGATAATTGAACTGGGAAATGAATAATGTTGTTATGTGTTTTTAATGTCTTAGTTAAAGTTCATGTACTTAAATTTTCTTTTGTTAGGCTTTGTACTTCTTCTTATGTATTTTTATTTTTATGAAGACAAATCAAATTTCTTAGTCTTCAGTTGGATCCAAGATGAGTAATAGAGATATATGCCTTCTGGACCGTGCCACAACTCATACAATACTAAGAGAAAAGAAATATTTCTCTTGTTTGATTATGAAAAAGGCATATGTTAATACAATATCTGGTAGTACAAAATTGATTGAGGGCTCTGGAAGAGCGGCCTTTTTACTACCTGGAGGAACATTATTGATAATTAATAATGCATTGTATTATAGTAAGTCTCAAAGAAACTTATTAAGTTGCAAGGTGTTGGACCGTAGGTGCGATGATTTACTTCACGAGCGAAGTCTCTGGTTAAAGTCTAGGATGGCCCAGCTGCGCTAGGGAAAAAAATAGAAGAAGCATCTGACAAATTCATGCATGCTCCACTTGGCTCAGGGTGATATAGCTCAGTTGGTAGAGCTCCGCTCTTGCAATTGGGTCGTTGCGATTATGGGTTGGATATATAATTGTCCAGGCGGTAATGATAGTATCTTGTACCTAAACCAGTGGCTCACTTTTTCTAAGTAATGGGGAAGAGGACCGAAACGTGCCACTGAAAGACTCTACTTAGACAAAGATGGGCTATCAAGAACGTAGATGAGGTAGGATGGGCAGCTCTGGTCAGATATAGTATGGATCGTACATGGACGGTAGTTGGAGTCGGCGGCTCTCCTAGGGTTCCCTCATGTGAGATCTCTGGGGAAGAGGATCAAGTTGGCCCTTGCAAACAACTTGATGCACTATCTCCCTTCAACCCTTTGAGCAAATGCAACAAAAGAAAAGGAAGGAAAATCCATAGACCAACCCCATCATCTCCACGCCGTAGGAACTACGAGATCACCCCAAAGACGCCTTCAACATCCAGGGGTCATGGACCGACCAGTACCTTGTTCAATAAGTGGAACGCAATAGCTGTCCACTCTCAGGTTGGCAGTCAGGGTCGGACAAGGGCTATGACTCATTCTTAAAACTAGCGTTCTTAAGACCAAAGAGTCGAGCGAAAGGGGGAAAGCCCTCCGATGGTTAAAATACCTAGCATGGGCCGATCCTAATTCTTGTGGTTAAGGGTTGCAGCTCAAGGGTGGTAATACCTAGCATGGGCTGATCCCAATCTATATAATTATGGATGGCAACTCAGGGGTTAAATTACATAGCATGGGCCGATCCTAATTCTTAAGCCTAAGGGTGGTAGCTCACGGGTGGTAATACCTAGCATGGGCAGATCCCAATCTATATTATTATGGGTGGCAGCATAAGGGATAAAAACCTAGCATGGGTTGATCCCAATTTGTATATTTATGAGGACCGCATCTCAGGGGTTAAAATTCCTAGCATGGGTAATCCTCTCCTACCACTGATCAGCTGGTCATTGTGTCACATGCTACAAAGTCTATAAAGGAAAGATGAGTAAACTTAAAGCCAAGAATGTAATGTACATGATTCCACAAGTATAACCAAAGAATGTAATGTACAAGATTCCACAAGTATAAGCAAAGGTGAATGTGATGTACATGATTCGTCAAGTATAAGCAGAGGTGAATGTAAGTATGTGATTCCACAAGTATAATCAAAGGTTGTCTCTTATCCTTATTTATCTATACATAATATTGGTGCATTTGTACCTGATTTCGGTTGAGCTCTTACTTTACATATGGTTACTTTATGCCTTACATATTTAGTACATTCTTTTGTATTGACGTCCCTCCTGGGGGATGTTGTTTTTGAAGAAGTTTAACAGTCTTAAGCTTCAGAAGAATGCGCTAAACTTGTATTATGTATGTCAATAAGTTGTCAACCTAACAACCTCCCATTATATAGACAAGAGAAGTTGATATGTTGTGTTATACAATGCATAGGACTCTTATTACATATAGCTGACTACATAATTACGCTAAGAACTGTAACATACTACAACTAGGACTCCTACTCCTTATGAAACTCATTTTCATTCCCCCCCAAGATTGAGGTTGGTAGTGATACAACTCCAAGCTTGCTCCGTAAAAATTGAAACTGCTACTTCGTCAAGGCCTTCATGAAAATGTCAGCAACTTGAGTTGTTGATGGAACATATTTAGGAACTATTGCACCAGCTGCAACTTTCTCTCAAACAAAATGATAGTCTAACTTAATATGTTTTGTGCGAGCATGGAGAATAGGATTGGTGAGATGTAACACACTGATGTTGTCAGAATAGAGGACCGGAGGAGAACCAAGTGATACCCCAAGATGTTGTAACAAATGAAGAATCCACGTGATTTCAGTTGCTAGAAAAGCAAGAGCATGATACTCAGCTTCAGCACTAGATTTTGACACAATATGTTGCTTCTTAGATGACCAGGAGATGCAATTAGCACCTAAGAATACACAAAGTCATGTCGTTGATCGACGAGTTATAGCACATCCTTCCCAATCGGCATCTGAGAAGCCAACAACCTCCTGTAAGGAGGATCTGGAAGTGATACGAAGTCCATAATTTATAGTCCCAGCGAGGTAACGAAGAATACGTTTCACCCCTTGCCAATGTGCAGTTGTAGAAGCTTGCATAAACTGACACACTTGAGTGACAACATGAGTAAGATCAAGACGTGTTAATGTAAGATATTGAATTCGTCCAACTATACTTTGATAATCGAAGGCATCAACGGGAGGTCTAGTTGCGACATGAAAATCACTCTTCTGTGATAATGGTGTATGGATTGCTCTAGCACAGTGCATCAATGTTTTTTTTTGAGAATGTCCTTAGCATACTTCACTTGACTAAGATAGATTCCATGAACATATGGCACAATTTAGATGCCCAAGAAGAAATGGAGACTGCCCATATCTTTTAAGGCAAAATGAGTACTTAGTTGGGATATGACGTTTTGCAAAATCTGGAGATTGTTCCCAGTTATCACTTTATCATCGACATATAACAACAAAATCACGATATCACCTTTGTGACGAAGAACAAATAGAGAAGAATCAGCATGGCTTCCTAGGAATCCTAGGTGAAGAAGGGCTTCACTAAACCTCTGAAACAAAGCCTTTGGTGCTTGCTACCATAGATGGCCTTATGGAGTAGACAAACATGTTTTGGTGCAGTAGAGTCTTCAAAACCCGGAAGCTGTTGCATAGAGACAGTCTCTTTGAGTCGCCCATGGAGGAAAGCATTTTCTACCTCAAGTTGGTGAAGAGGCCATTTCGAACCCTGGCTATAGTTAAAACCATGAGAATTGTTGTAGACTTCACTAATGGACTGAAAGTGTCTTCGAAATCGAGACCCTCAATTTGATTATATCCTTTTACTACCAAACAAGCTTTATATCTCTCGATTGTGCCATCCTCCTTCATTGTTGTCTTGAAGATCCACCTTGATCCATCCACATTCATTTGAGGTCCTCATTGTACAAGTCTCCAGGTGTTATTTTGATATAATGCCTGCATTTCTTCTTGCATAGCATGCAACCAGTGAGGTTGAGACAATGCCTCTTGCAGGTTCCTTGGTTCACTGGAATTAGAATTAGCAGCAACTAAGAGAGTTAAGAAATCTGGTGGTTGTGGCATGGATTTTTACTTTGTCCTTGTTACCATGTGATGGGTGTTCTATGGAGAAGATTGTGATGTTGTTGGTGGACACTCGTAACCACTAAAATGAGCACGTAAATCAGTCCCTGTAGACCCACCAAGCGATGAACCTGTAGGTGATATGGTTAGTGGACTGGTTGCTGGAGTTGTAGTCAAGACACCAACTGTTGGAGATTGTAGATTCTCAATAGGTGAGCTTTGTGATGGTGGCATAGACGAAGCAATCACATTAGTAGTGGCATCTAAATCAGCAGACGGGAGAACATTTATTGTGCCAGAGTGTTCAACAACAATGGCGTCGGGTACATTAGCAACATCTATATCATGTCCTTTACCTCTGGGAAGTTCTTTGGTTCAATGAATTCATTGTATGTAGACAAAGTGTAACATTTATCCGTCATGTTCTGTGTGGAATTACAAGAAAAATGTAGACAAGATTCATCAAATATTACATGTCGTGATATATAATCTCTTTTCGTCTGTGGATTATAGCATCTATAGCCCTTATGAAGAGAGCTATATCCGATGAACACACAAGGAAACGTTTTTGGTCGAAATTTATTGTTGTTAGATCCCTTTAGATGTGGAAAGCACCTACAACCAAAGACTTTGAAGCCACTATAATTTGGTTTCCTTTTGTGTATAATGAAAGGGAGACTCCATCTTCAAAACTGGTGTAGGGAGTCTATTTATAAGATATACTGCTGTCATAAATGCTTCAACCCATAAGTGCAGAAGGACACTAGCCAACAATAGAGTTAAACCAGTCTCAACCAAGTGTCGGTGTTTTCTTTCGGCAACTCCATTTTGTTCAGGTGTGTGTGGACACGACACTTGTCTTTGAATTCGACAATGAGTAAGATGATCAATAAATTTCTGACTAGTAAATTCTCCGCCTCCATCACTTTGAAATTTTTTATTTTTCTATCAAATTGATTTTTGACCAATCTTTGAAAGTTTACAAAAGTGGCAAAAAAAATCTGATTTTCTTTTCAATGGGTATAACCAAGTGTATTTTGTATGATCATCCACAAAAAATCACGTAATATTTGATACCTTGAGGAGAGGTGACAGGTGAAGGACCCCATAAATCGCAATGAATTTTGACAAGAATTTCAATCTCAACTCTATTTGATTTCTCAAAAGGTTGCTTACAACTTTTTCCCATTTGGCACGCGGTGCAAACAAAAAAGTTTTTATTACAACTACTAATTCTAACTAATCTATTGGAATGTAAAAACTGCATAGTCCTAAAATTAGGGTGTCCCAGTCTTTGATGTCAGAGATCATCTGATGCCTTATTTGAGCGTGTTGAGACTCAATTTTGGACCTCCACAATATAGATTAATCATCGAGCTTATTCAATTCCATACAATTTAGAATACTTAGTTTTCTAAAAAAATGAAGAAAAAATAGTTTGTAAGTTATTTTAAATAGTTTTGTCACTTTTTATAATTTTTGAAAATATATAAATGTTTTATATAATTATGTATATGATAATTATATTTTAAGAATATTCTAAAACCGTCTCAAAAAGATTTTGCTATAATTAAATATTTGGTTAATTAGTTTAATTAATTAATAGTTTATATTTTGAGTTAATTAGTTTATAATTAAGTTAATTATTTTATTTTGTTAAGATTAAGAAGTTCGTTAGTAAATAATATTAATTCGTCTTATTTAGTTTTTAGCCGAATCAACAATTAAGCTCAATTTGGCTAAATTCTTAAAATTCACTTGGCCAAAATTGCAATCCATTGGCCAAATCCTCAATTCAAAACCTAATCAATTTCTTTAAACCCATTTGGAGACCAAATCTTGGGCCCATTATTTTACATTTTCAGTAGCCCATATCTTTATTTTCCAATACCCTTTCATCTTTCTAGACCAATTAGAAATTCAGAACTCACTCCTAATCAGCCCATATTCGAGCCCAACACCTCCCGACCCGGCCCAACTCTGCTTCAACACAAGACCCAATTCTTTACAACATTAACATTACCATAAGCAATGTTCATAGAAGAAGAACGACACCCAGAAACAACGAGTCACAACAGAAACAAACAACGATTCGAGTCGGCGTCAAATTCAAGGACCCAAAATGCGATACAACATCAATCACACAATGCCTACTCATCTTCAATTCAAACGAAGATAGACAGAAGTAAATGGAAAGCAGTACGGTGCGTTTCATTTGTTTTCTTCTTTACGTCCCTCTCCAATAGTACTGTTCTAGCCATGTTTTTGGGTAAAGGCATCTGTTGTAGCAGCGCAGGACCATCCTTGGGGCAGTGAGATCTCTCCACGTCGCTTCCAAGGACAATAGAACCGATTTGAGGCGTCCATCTCCCCTTTCCTCTTCCGGAATGAGTTAAAATTTTAGAAAAAAAGTGTCTCCCCTAAATTGCGAAATCGGGAGTTTGAATTTCGAATTGGTCCCTTGTCTTATCCGATTTCATCTGTTTCCCCCCAAAATTCGAACCCTAGTTTTCTTCTATAAATGCCTCCTATTTCTCCATTGTTAGATTGTTGAAAAAAAATTGGAAATTTTTACTAAGGCATAAAGAATCACACAACAAAAAATAGCTATAGGATATCTACGAAAAACATTCGAAGAGAGAAACAAGAGTTAGTTTCCATCTGAGTCTCATTCTTCTAGCTTGATCACCATTACTCTTTAAGTTAATTCGAGTTTGAGTTGCTGTTTGAGCTTCTCGATTGCTGTTCGGTTTGTGTTTTTGATGGAGAAATCTCATTGCATTTTGTTTGTAGTCTCGGTTCTGATGCACCCTTAAAGGTAATACTCATCTCGCTTCAAGCATCTCTTGCTCGTAATGTGTTGTTCTTGACAATGTGAAGCTATTTACATGTTAGTATTTGGGCATTTTGACCCATTATTGGCTACTATTCAGTGATAGAATCTGTTTGATAGTCCATGGTTGTTAGTTTTTGTTTCCAAGATGGCTTAACGCTCATTTGAGCTTATACAACTGCCTGTGTGTTTCTTGAATTCTTGGCTGTCATACTCGCCTGAAAAGTTCATTTTATTCACTTGTTAATCTTTAGGATGTTATTCTATATTTATTTTGAGTGATTTTCATACAATATTATATGTTTTGAGGGTGTTCAAGGAATCGTTATGATAGTCTCGGGGGTGTGTTCGTCTCTTCCTGCTTGAGTATTTGATCTTGTCTTCCTGTATCGTATATTATCTAGGTCTAGTTTGGTCGAGTTGTTTTCTCCAAGATTTTTAAGTACTGCTTCTGTTGTTTGTCGCTAGAGGGTATAAATCTTGATTTAGATTAGCTTGGCATGCCTTAAGTGAGTTTCTATTACCCTTCTAGGATATGGCCGATGCAAAAGATACTATGAGCATGTTCGTTAGCTTACTTAGCATGTCTACTCTTTGGATTTGGTTGAGTCTGCCTTCTTTACTGTATGAGATTTCTATGAGTTACATGCCTACCATTAACTAGTTCCAGTAGATTACGAGAATATGCAGGCCTTTGTGTTTAGCTTTGTCTAAGTTCATTGCCTTCTTTATTTTGAGTTTTTTGTCATGCTTACATGTTGGCTACCCTATTTGCAACCTGCAATATTGTGGTAGCATGTATTCATCATTTTGCTTCGTCTATTCGAATTCATAAGATAATATGTGTAACACCCCGACTTTTCCAAAACGTCTAAATTAACTCGTACCTTCGTAGAAAGACAAAGAGGGTGAGTAATAAATTAAAAAGGATGTGGTATGTCATATTTTAAGTGTTCAAGGATTTTATCTCAAGTTTTGAAGTTAAGTAAGTGGCAAAATAAAAGTTGGCGAAAGTTATCGTAAGTTCCTTTTTAAAGATTTCTCTGAAATTTGGGTCAAATGTATTGGATGCTTTCTCCCAATATATAAAGATTTAGAAGGCCTATTACCCATTAAATCGAAGGCCTACGAGTCTAGTTTGCAATGCAAAAAACCCCGTAACAAACGAACATCCGAGTAATAATTTATAAGGGTTTTACTAGGGACTGCCAGGGCAGAATCCGGGTCGGGTAAATAAATATGGTATGCCGGCTATTTAACGTTTTTAGCCATGGAAACAGTTCATTTCAGTTCCAAAACCAGAGAGAAAGCTTAGGAGAGGGTTCCTATGGAGTCCTAGCATGATGAAGGTTAGTTTTGATGATTTCTACCATTAAACATTGCCCCCGTGCCTAGAAACGTAATCCCTACACGTGACAATCATTTTTCCCTTCTATTTGCTGCGTTTGGAGCTGGTTTTTGAAGATATAATTTTGTAATTATTGGTGTTTCTTCAAGGTTTTATCTTTGTTAACTAAGGTAATCATCTCGGGACTCTTTTATCATTGTTTTTATGAATATCTACGGACGTTTCGACAAGTTGGGGCAATATGGCAAATCTGCCGATATAAGATTAATTATAAACTGTTTATAGGTGCGTACCAGTTGTGTATATATAGTGTTTGCGAAGCTTAGGACATAAGGAACAACTTTCGAGAAGGAACTACGATCTTTCGAGCGTTCATTGGAAAGGTATGTTAAGGTTATTCCCTTCGTTTGACATGTTTCCTTAGATGTAGTTAACGTTGGTGATCTTGTAGATGTAATTGTGAGTGGTTGGCTGATTGGGTGGTTATAACCCCTTATTTTAGGGACTCACGATCTGTTAAGAAAGACCCTAAGTTAAGAACGACTTGGAGATTATTCATATATATATTTTTTATAGCTAAATTGCTCGCCTTCAGCCTATTTAATTGTTTGTTGTCGTACTTGGGGCTATTGTGGTTAGCTGTTGAGCTATGAACTGCCTATGGGGGCTATGATGTTGTCTAATAGGACTATGTTATTGCCAAAAAGAGCTATGTGTTGCCACGGGGATATATTGATGCCAAAGAGTGTTATGTGTTGCCTACCTATTTTGACGCCAAAGAGGGCTATGTGATGCAAAAGAGGGCTACGTGCAGCCCACAGAGCTATGATGTTGCCTAAGAGGGCTATGTGGTGCCTACGGGGCTATATCGTTGCCAAAAAAGGCTATGTGACTTCTTACAAAGACAAAGGGATACCGATAAGGTTATGTAGATTGATTTGGCACCTTCTAGGCTTATGGGGGACTAAGTAGGTGGTATGTTGTTTATTCCTACCGGGCTTATTGTATTTTATTAGATTCATTAGTGGGTTGTGCATGTTTATCTAAATTTGATTTCCTCACCTGATTGCTTTTGGTATATTATGATACTTACTGATTTAGTCTACAACCTTTCATACTCTGTACATTATTTTGTACTGATGCCCTATTGCCTGGGGGCGCTGCATTCATGCATGCAGGTCCCGACAGACATCCGACTAGACCTCCTCAGTAGCAGGATTGACTTCTATACGGTTGGCTAGCCCTTTCCTTCGGAGCTGGCAGAGTGTGGAGGTTTGTTAGGTTTTGTTGTATATATTTTTATGGGTAGGCTGGGGCCCTGTCCCACCAATCTTTACTACTCTTAGAGGCTTGCAGTCTGGTGTGTGAGGTGTACAACTACGCTATGGCCATGCTGGCCTAGTTTGTTGGTTTGCTGCTGCTTGTTAGTTGTTTGAGGTATTGTATTGATATATACCTGCTTTCAATTTCACTGTAGAGATCATGGTGGCCTCTATGGCCCAATCAGGACTTTTGTACTAGTTGGTTATTTCTTTATATGAACTCTTGGGAGTAGCTGTTTCTTTTATAGAGTTGTTGACAGTGGTCTTATGGGTCGAGGGCTTAATTTTAAGCCGAGATATACTTGGTTGTTTTCTTAGTTACGTGTGGCTGCCATGCGCTAGTAGCAAATGGTTAGGCAGGGTCGGCTTGAGCCTAAATTCTAGCATTAGGAGCCAGTTGTGCCTTTTAAGTTTAGGGTGTGACAAACTTGGTATCAGAGCAACGTCATATCCTAGGGAGTCTGCAAGCCGTGTCTAGTAGAGTCTTGTTTATAAATGTGTTGTGCACCACATTCGATAAGCAAGAAGCTACCGGGCATGTTAGAATGACTATTCTTCCTTTGCTCACCTCGTGCTATAGAGTGGTGTCTTAAGGGTTGAGGTTTCTGGCTTATAATTGATATTTGTATGAAGATAGAGATGGCTGACACCAGACAAACCACAACTAGCCAGGAACTAGATACAACTACAGGCGAGGGTACTGGCAATGTACCACAGGTGGAGGCAGCCCATTCTGAGACACAGGGGGAGACATCTTCTCAGCCCCCTATAGCTTCTCCACCACTTCAGGAGCCTCCGAGGGCTACAGGTCCCCTGGCTCCACTAGCAGTATCACCTCTAGTTCCTCCTATTCCATCTGATCATGATTTCAAGAGTGCAGTATATATGCTAGCACAGTTAGTAGCCGCACAGCGCCAACCAGTTGTGCCAGATGTTGTCGGACCTTCTGAAGGGCCCGGAAGTTCGAGACTTCATGAATTTCTTGCCTTAAATCCTCCACAGTTTACTAGGACAGATCGCAGAGAAGACCCTCAACACTTTGTTGATCAGCTTCATAGGATCTTCAGAGTCATGCATGCCTCAGCGACTGAGTTAGTTGAGTTAACAGCATTTCGATTGCGTGATGTTGCAATATTGTGGTATGAAAGTTGGGAGAGATCTAGGGGAGAAGATATATCTTTACCCACATGGGATAGCTTTACAGAAGCTTTCATAGATCACTATTTGCCTCGAGAGATTAGAGATGGCCGAGTGGACCAGAACCTTCGATAGGGCAGCATGAGTGTCCGACAGTATGAGCTGAGATTTGATTCATTGGCTAGATATGCACCAGCATTTGTTGATACGATGCATGACAGGGTGCGTAGATTTGTGGGAGGGCTTGACTCAGACTATATCGACGCTTGTTCTACCACTGCACTAGATGATAATATGGATATCTCACGAATTCAGGCCTTTGCACAAGGCATAGAGGATCTCCGACATCTACAGTATATGATTGAGAGGGTCGATAGAGAGAGACAAAAGTGGGATAGGCCCGCTGGTTCATATGGAGATATTCAGGGTGGTCCCAGACCTCGATATTCTAGTAGGCCACCTAGACCCCCACCACAACAGTTCTAGGGGAGTAGATTTGATCGTCAGGGACAGTCAGGCACATGTGAGGGTTCACGAGCATCAGGCTCTCAGTAGTAGAGAGGCTCAGGCCAGTCTAGGACAGCACCGCCGCGTTGCGCAACTTGTGGTAGGATGCATTTCGGGAGGTGCAAACAGGGTTCCACAGGTTGTTATTCTTGTGGACATGAGGGGAATGGGTGGAGAAACTGCTCGACCATAGGTCAGGGTGGTATAGGTCAGTCAACCAGGTCAGTAGTAGGTTCCTCTTCATCAGCACAGTCTCCAGGGCACGACCCCAGACTTCAGCAGGTAGAGGTAGAGGCAGAGGCAGAGAGGGAGCATCTAGTTCTGGTAGTGGCCAGAATCGTACATATTCACTAGCCGGACGACAGGACTCAGAGTCATCACCAGATGTTGTGACAGGTACATTGATTGATTGCTCCCATTGTGCTTATGCTTTGATAGATCCTGGATCTACTCTGTCTTATGTTACTCCATTTATTGCGGGGAAGTTATGTACAATAGAAGAGTCATTAGATCGACCCTTTATTGTATCTACACCAGTTGGTGAGTCTATTGTTGCCAGGAGAGTCTATCGAGGTTGCACGGTAGAAATTATCGACCGTCAGACCTCTGTAGATCTTGTAGAGTTAGAGATGGTCGATTTTGACATCATTATAGGCATGGACTAGTTAGTGTCTTGTTATGCTAATGTTGAGTGCCGAACAAAGATTGTTAGATTCCACTTTCCAGAAGAGGCAGTTCGAGAATGGAAAGGCGATACAGCAACGCCGAAAGGTAGGTTTATTTCCTATCTTAAAGCAAGGATGATGATTACTAAGGGTTGTATTTATCATCTTGTTTGCGTTCATAATATTGCAGAACCACCTACTCTTCAGTCTATTTCGGTAGTTAGTGAGTTTCTAGATGTATTTCCAGACGAGCTTCCTGGTATCCCTCTAGAACGAGAAATTGATTTTGCTATCGATATGCTACCAGGTACACAACCCATATCTATCCCTCCTTATAGAATGGCTCTTGCTGAGCTAAAGGAGTTGAAGGATCAACTGAAAGACTTGCTGGATAAAGGCTTTATTAGGTCTAGTGCTTCACCATGGGGTGCACCAGTCTTGTTCGTAAGGAAGAAAGATGGCTCACTAAGAATGTGTATCGATTATCGACAGTTGAATAAGCCAACTATAAAGAATAAGTATCTCCTTCCGAGGATAGATGACTTATTTGATCAGTTACAAGGTGCTAAGTGTTTCTTAAAGATTGATTTAAGATCAGGGTACCACCAGATACGAGTTTGGGAGAAAGACGTTCCAAAGACAACTTTTAGAACACTTTGAGTTCTTAGTAATGTCTTTTGGATTAACTAATACCCCAGCAGTGTTCATGGACCTGATGAATAGTATATTTAGGTCGTATCTAGACTTCTTTGTGATTGTATTTATTAATGATATTTTGGTGTATTCACGTTCAAAAGATGAGCATGCAAATCATCTGCGAGCAGTCCTTCAGGTTCTTCGAGATCGAGAACTTTATGCAAAGTTTTCTAAGTGCGAGTTCTGGTTGGAATCTGTAGCTTTCTTAGGCCATATTGTATCAGATGCAGGCATTGCGGTTGATACACAAAAGATTGAGACCGTAGAGACTTGGCCAAGACCCATGACTTGAACTGAGGTTCGTAGTTTCTTAGGGTTAACTGGGTACTACAGAAGGTTTGTAGAGGGGTTTTCTTCAATTTCAGCCCCATTAATGAAGCTGACTCAAAAAGCAGCTAAGTTCCAGTGGACTGAGGCTTGCGAGCATAGTTTCCAGGAGCTGAAGGATAGGTTGACATCAGCACCAGTTCTTGCATTACTAGACAATTCAGAAGACTATGTGGTGTATTGTGATACTTCTGGTGTTGGGTTGGGATGTGCTCTAATGCAACATGGTAAGGTTATAACATATGCTTCAAGGCAGTTGAGGAAGCATGAGAAGAACTATCCGACCCACAATTTAGAGTTAGCTGTAGTTGTGCATTTATTAAAGATCTTGAGACAATATTTGTATGGCGTTCATGTTGACATCTTCACAAATCATAGAAGCCTTCAATATATATTTAGACAGAAGGAGTTAAATCTGCGACAACGTCGATGGCTTGAGTTACTGAAAGACTACGAAGTGGATATTTTATATCTTCCAGGAAAGGCGAATGTGGTAGCCGATGCCCTCAGTCGAAGATCTATGGGTAGTTTATCCCATTTAGGTGTTGAAAAACGGGAACTAGCATGAGAGCTTCATCAGTTGGCTAGTTTGGGATTCATATTATTATAGGCAGACGATAGTCGGGTCACAATTCAGGATACAGCTGTATCATCTCTAGTTGTAGAAGTAAAATCACGACAACAAGAGGATCCTAGCTTAGAGCAGCTTAGAGCTAAGGCTCAGGATCAGCAGTCTTTAGCATTTGATATATCAAAAGATGGAGTCCTCAGATATAACGGTCGATTGTGTGTTCCGAATGTTGCAGGGCTTCGACATCGAATTATGGAAGAAGCACATCATTCCCGTTATTCTATTCACCCTGGTTCGACGAAGATGTACCATGATATTAAAGAGATCTATTGGTGGCAGGGGATGAAGAAGGACGTTGCTGAGTTTGTGGCGCAGTGTCCTAACTACCAACAGGTGAAGGTTGAGCACCAAAAGCCCGTTGGGCTAGTTGAAGAGATAGCCATTCCTTTGTGGAAGTGCCAAGCAATTAATATGGATTTTATTACAGGGTTACCTTGATTGCTTTGCAAGTTTGACTCTATTTGGGTAATTGTTGATAGACTAACAAAATCAGCCTACTTTTTACCAGTCAGGGCTACTATTTCGGACGAAGACTAGAAGGGCTCTATATTAGAGAGATTGTTAGGCTACACGGTGTCCCAGTATCTATTATCTCTGATAGAGAAGCACAATTTACCGCCAATTTCTGGAAGTCCTTCCAGAAAGGATTAGGGACACAAGTTAATCTTAGTGCCGCCTTTCACCCTCAAACAGATGACCAGGATAAGCGCACAATTTTGACACTCGAAGATATGTTACGGGCGTGCGCGCTAGACTTCAATGGAAGTTGGGTGGACCACTTGCCTCTTATCATCACCTACTTTGACTAATTGACCAGTCCAAAGGACCAAGTAGGTGCATCACCTACTTGAGCTATATGGATCTAGTTAAAAAGGCCAAGGCTCAATATATTTTAGCCCAAGTGAAAGCAAGTAGGTGCATCACCTAGTTTGACCTTTTGAGCTTCTTGATGAACATAAGTAGGTACATCACCTACTTGACCAATTAGTGGTTGAAAATGGACCAAAAAAAGGGAGGTTCTAGATGATATTCTAAAAGGTGAAGAAAGCTCAATATAAGATATATTGGCTGTTATTCTCACTTATTTTTAACACACAATATTGAGAATTAACTCTAGCTCACTTTCTCTTTTCTCTTAAGTATTAAAATATCAGCCTTAAATTTCCTTCTAGGGTTCTTGAAGAAATCCTCGTATCTGCAAACCAAGGTAAGAGAAACATTTATGGATTTAGCTTAATTCTCCCATGGAAGACTAGAAAACATGTTATTCATGCTCAATTATAAGTAGAAGGCATAAGTTCCCACAAGCTACTGCTCACTTTCCTTAATTATTAAGATACTTTCCTCTTCTTCTTTGGTTTAAGTGTGAAGGGAAGTAGAAGTTCTAGAAGAATTCAAGTTATAATGAGAAGTTGCAGATATTGATGTAAGGTAACTGCTCCATTTTCTTCCTCCTTATGTATGAGTTTGAGTGAGGAATTATGGGTGTGCTATCATAAAAGAACTCAAGGGAGTGGTGAGTTCAATATTTGGTTGTATGATAATGAATATTTGAGGTTGTTTTTTGTGTATTGTGGTTGGTACAACTTGGGTAATCATAATCCGTCAATGTTAGCTACTATTTTATGGGGCTCATGGTGTGATAGCTTCTAATTTTAGTTTATTATGACTTATATTGTAGATTAAAACCTAAAAGGGGAGGCTGAATCATGATAGTTGTATTGGTCAGAGGATAAGGTATGTAAGACTATTCGATTTCCTATTTCTTTGGCATGAATCCAACACTTGTATTACAAAGTAAGCTTTCTAAGTGTCCTTGGCAGTGACTGATTAAAGTGATTACTCTAATATCGTCAAAGTACCCTTGGCACGTATTCCCCTTATATAAATCAAAATGATCCTAGATTACACATGGTATATATGTTTATATGTTGGATATACAATCTACCCATATCTTGCCAACTTGCTTCAATTGTTTATTCCATCATATAGGTCATCTTTTCACATGTTCATGTGTAACCTTTATTGGTTATTACTCCCATTGTGTTAGACTATAATGTTACCTCACAAGATCCCTACTTGCTCTATGGTACATTTTATATGTACTTACTTGGAATATGTATCCGTCCTAAAGTTGAATCTGCCCACGCTCTCCCTTGGTTCCATATTCATGTATACCTTGTATTTGATATTAGTTAGTGAGTATTTGGCTATCATATAGAGTTCAAATCTCTTGTTGAATATTAAATGTCTTCACCTGATATGTGCTTCAATTTGAGATATCAAAATGGTTACCAAGTCATATAAGCTCCTAAGTATTACACGTTCATGTCATATTTGCTTCCCATGTCATTGTTATTATCATAAGTCCATATTCATATGTCTTCTACTACTGGTCCATAGTTCCAAATCTCAACAATGATTATGACCACCAAAACAACTATCTCAAAAGAGTTATGATCATCAAAAGAACAATCTCCAAAGATTTATGAACATCAAAACAATAATATAAAAGATTAAAGAATCAAAGTGAAGCAATCTGTATAATTATGGGTGGCAGCCCAGGGGAAAATGCCTTGCATGGTGATAACATGGGCAGCATGGATGACACTAACATGAGTGGCATATATCCCTCAAGACCATTCACACGGAGACAAGCAAAGGATCTCCAAGTCCTACAAGCAATGTTCATGAAAAGGGAAGCATCAGAGGAGCTTGAAGGTCACCAAAGAAGAACATACAATGTGTGTAAGGTACATCAAAATGAGAAGGAAAGAGGCCATGTGTGGAAATGACCATTTCATGAATTCAAGAATTCACAAAAGAAGGCTACCAAACAAGGCCCTTATCTCATTAAGGGTAAAATTGTCAAAAAGTGTCTTGTTTTTTTTTTTAGTATAAATAGTAGTCTCTTTTATTTTGGGAAGACTTAGACTATATTGAATTTTGACTCTCAAATTATAGTATCTGCTTAGTGAGTAATTAGTGAGTAATCAGGGTGAACTCTTGGGATTGCTTGTTAACTTCTTGTGTTTGATTAATCAAAGTGTTACCCCTTTGTGATTCTTGGTTTCATTTGATTATTCTTCCTTGGGTTGAATTTAGGTTGTTGAAGTCAATTGGGAGGTGAGGGTTTTAGTCCCTTGTTGCCCATAATTTTAATAACTTGAGTATTAATCCACATATCCTTTCTTTCTTTATTCCTTTCCTTCCTTTATCGTTATCATTTGGTATCAGAGCCTAGGGTTAGATTTGTTCTTACAAATCTAGTCTTGGTTTAAAAAAAGAGTCCAAAAAAATTGTCATTTTTTTGTTTTGATTTATTGTTTTTGACACTAGATCCTTGTTCCCTAGTGTATTTTGAGTCTAGGTTTCAAATTTTGTTCAATTTGGAGTTGTAGAAGTGAAGTTACCATTGAAGGGTTTCAAACTTTTCAAATTTTGAAAATGGGTCTTTTGATTGAGGAGAAATTGGAGGTTAATAATTAGTGGGCTTTGTTCTCTTAGTTGAAGGGAAGAAAATCCTAAATTTTGAGCCAATTTCGAGTTGATTTGAGTGTATTGGGGTTTAGTGTGTGTTCTTGGTGTCTTCAACTTGCTCTTGAAGAAGAAGAAAGAAGAAAGTACATTTGATCCAACTTTTTAAGTCAAAGTTGGTCAAAGGTGTTTTTTTGGGGTCCATTAGTGAAATTTTGAAAAAAAGAAAGAAAAAAAAACTGACACATCAGCAGCCAGCGCAGCAGACAACCTGCCAGCGACGCCCAGTCGCACCTAACGCGCGTGTGCGTCAGTTTCAGAGACCAAAACCTGCAGGTTTTTATTAAGACCCCAAAAATATTCTAAGTATGGAAAATTTTTGGACCTAGAATTTTTTCTAAGTGTCCAAACTTCGTGATTCTTTTTCTACCATTTTTCCCTTCAATTCCTCAACTATTTAACAATTAATTAACATCTTTAATTACTTGTTAACTAGTTTTAATCATCAAATCATCCAATCAAAGTCTTACAAGTGATGGACTTCTTTGAGGCTTAAATTTTTTTGTAAGTGTCCAAATTCACTTCTTCTTCTAAACTCATTTTTCTGCTATTTTCCAACTATTTAACATTTAATTAGCATCTTTAATTACTTGTTAACTAGTTTTAATCATTAAATCATCCAATCAAAGTCTTACAAGTGTTGGACTTCTTTGAGGCTTAAATTTTTTTGTAAGTGTCCAAATTCACTTCTTCTTCTTCTAAACTCATTTTTCTGCTATTTTCCAACTATTTAACATTTAATTAGCATCTTTGATTACTTGTTAACTAGTTTTAATCATCAAATAATTTCTTCGATCCTTTAAATTAAGTAACAACAAGTAATTCTTCTACTTTTGTTACTTGGTTTATTTTGAGTACGAATCTTTTGGTGCTTCTTTATTCTACTTTTCTCATCTTAATTCGTTGATAACCTTCTTGATTCAAGTCCGTTAGTTTTTTTTTCTTTTTTTGGGTCGTTTTTCTTTCAAGAGTCGCAAGAATCCACTCCATCACAAAGGATGGGTGATCTTGATTTGATTGGACGGAGCTAGTTCACTATCAATTTTGAGACGACGCCATAGAAGGTGAGTTGAGAGCTACATACGAGTGACGTGAGGTTTTTCTACTAATCTCGTTTGTTGAGTTTTGTAGGTATCATGTCTAATACAAGTCCAATTGGGGAGAGCTCAGAGAACATCATGGAGGTTCTCGCCAACATCTCTAAGCAAGTAGCGGAAATGAATGGAAGGATGGGAGGTATGGAGGAAAGGTTGGTACGGGTGGAAAATGAGAATAGAAGGAAAGCAATTCAACCCGAATATGAGGAGATAAGGAGGGCATTGGTGCATTCCACCACCCTTGCTCCGGGACAAGCTCATAATCTATGTTCTCCTCCACAAAGCCGAACCCGAAACTACCAACGCCCCACTTTCCAAACTCCCAACCCTCCAAACCACCTAAGACATCCTACGCCACATGCAAATCCACAACCCTATCACCCGCCACAGGAGAATCTTCCTTTCGTGGCCAACCAAGTACAATACCAAACACCATTTCGAAATGATTCAAATGCATCTTTTCATGAACCAACATCACATCCACAAAATGAACCACAAATGCCCTACCAAGACTACCAATACCAAAATCCTCTCTATGATGAAATTCATGAGGAGTTCAATAATGATGAGTTTTGGGAGCTTAGGGGTAGGGATGGAAATGGAGTACGAAGGGAAGGAGTACGACCTCGGGACTTGGGGTGGGACCAAGGCATGGGAGATCAAGAATATGGGAATAGAGGAGATAGGATGGGATATAGAGGCGATATGATGGGAAATAGAGGAAATAGGTTTAGGGAGAGGAATGATCATCAAGATAGGGGCTTGGACATTATCAAGGTCACACTTCCAAGGTTCAAAGGAAGTAGTGACCTCGATGAGTTCTTGGAATGGAAAATTCAAAGTGAGCGGATCTTTCTCACAAATAATATCTCAAAAACTTTAAAGGCAAAGTATGCTCTCACGCAATTTGAGGGGTACGTATCAACCTGGTGGGAGTCCAAGAGGAGGGAAAGGGAGAGCCATCATAACTACGAGTTACCTACTTGGCAAGAGTTGATTGCACTTATGGAGTTGAGATACTTGACTCCAAACTACTACCAAGAGGTGCTTAAGAAGGTGTACATGTTGAGGCAAGGTACTAAAACTGTGGAAGAATATTATGATGAGTTTGAGAACTTACGGATGAAGTCTAAAATTGAAGAGAATATGGAGTGTACGGTAATACGATTCGTGGCAAACTTGAGGTATGATATCTTAAAGCCCTTGAAGCTTAAGCACTATGAGACTCTTGGAGCGGCTTTCCATGATGCCTCAAAGGTAGAAGCAGATTTGAAAGAAGAAAAATCATACAAGGCCAAAAGTTCTTTAACTTCCACATGGAGCAAACGCAGAGATAATTGGAAGACGACATCCTCTAGGGAGCAACCAAAAAGTGGAGGTCAAGCTGCCCAAGTCAAGCTTGATTACAAATCCAAGGAAAGTGAGCAACCACAAGGAGGTAACTATGTTAAACCTAACTTTCCTCGACCTTCTAAATTTCAATCCTTTAGATGTCAAGGGAGGGGACATGTTGCTAGTGAGTGTCCAAATAGGAGAACAATTGTTGCTCTTCGTGATTGATATAAGACTGAAGATGAAGATGAGGGTGAAGAAAAAAATGAGGGAGAGGGAGACAGGGGTGAAGGAGAGGAAGGTGCTTCTGGGGATGAAGAAGAAAGGTTGGATGAGAGGGTGAATTTTTCTTGCTTCATGGAGAAGGGAAAGTCTTTTCTTGATGATGATGAAGACTTGAACATGAATGTCAATCTTTCATGTGTTGTGAGAAGAATTATGGGAGCCCTTGCAAAAGAAGAACTTGACCAAAGGGAGAATCTATTTCATGCTAGGTGCAAAATCCAAGATAAAGTGTGTTCTTTAATCATTGATAGCAGAAGTTGCACCAATGTGGTGAGTAGTTCCTTGGTGGAGCGTATGAAAATACAAACCAGAAAGCATCCCAATCCTTATAAGCTACAATGGCTCAATAGAGTAGAGAGATGAAGGTCCTCAAAAAAGCAAGTATTCGGTTTAGTGTGGGAAAGTACAATGAAGAATTGGTTTGTGATGTGGTTCCCATGTTGGCATGTCACCTACTGTTGGGGAGACCTTGGAAATTTGATAGAGATGTTGTGCACCAAGGCAGATCCAACAAATACACTTTTGTGATTGAAGGTAAAAAGTATGTGCTTGCACCTCTCGCTCCATATAAAGTGAGTGAGGACTATCGGGCTATGAAGGAGCTTCGGGAGAGAATAAAAGATGAGGCGGCAACAGGTGAAGGTAAAAGTTCCACCATCGTTCCAAAGGAAGGGAGTGCCTTGGTTAAAAATAATAAGAACATGTGCATGATAGCTAAGCCAAGCAAGTGTTTAAAGGGTGTGGATGAGGAATGCTTTCTAGTGTGCCTTGTTAACACCAACATTTTGTTACATGCTAACCAAGATACTAGCACTTTGCCTAGTATTATTTCTTCTCTTTTGTAGGGCTATGATGAGCTATTTCCAGATGGGATGCCCGCTGGATTACCACCCTTGAGGGGAATCGAGCACCAAATAGATTTTATACCGGGTTCACAAATCCCCAATCGTCCAGCTTATAGGAGTAACC